>JAPZDY010000014.1:15177630-15199525 GCA_029783645.1 Ctenochaetus hawaiiensis | reverse complement strand
TGATGCATTTATTGAATGGTATCGGTATTATTTTGATGTGTGAATAAAATCAAATCAAATCAAATCAAATCAAATCAACTTAAAGTTACTTTATTGTGGTTTTTATCCCACCTTAGTAGTGTTGCTCATGGGATGATCCAGACTCAAATATCTATAATTATTTTAATTTGACCTGCTGATTTAATGATTCTCCGGCTTTTCATCTAATGCCATTGGTAGGTCCAAAATTTCACTCATCCTGTGAATCCACCAGATTGATAAGTGCAAAAATTTTCTACAGGATTTATCCTACTGACTTAAGTGATGACTTTTTCCTCAACCACAAACAATGAAGTTGACATTTGTTGTATTAAGTTAAATGTTTCAACAACTGTTAAAAAACATGATTAAGTTCAGTGCATACATTATTCCCCCGGGTGACTTGTTACCTTTTGGTGTCATTTGGTTCAAATCAACGCATATGCTAGCATGCTGAAATCAGATGGCAACATCGGATGAACACTGCACCTGCTAAATATTAGCATGCTAGCATGGACATTGTAAGCACGATACGATACAGATATGAGTGTTTGGCTCTGAGTCAAACGTGCTCTTGATAAATTTAGTTAAAACTAGCTTGTCAATAAGAATCTGTAACTATGTTTAAAATGATTAAAACCTTAAAGTCTTTAAGTAATGCAGCTTAAAGTATTGAGCATTGTTTGCTCTTCCATGACACTTTCACCCTTTAGCTTTAAAATAATATCACAAATGATATTTTGATGATTTTTCCAGGTTGGGAGAGTCAGCTATTGGAAACAGGGTTTCTGGCCATTTTCCTGTGTCCGTTGTGGACTCTGTCTCAGGTCCCCCGCTGCTGCCCCCCCTCCCTCATCTGCATTTGGACCTTCAGGTGGCTCATTGTTCGCATCATGCTGGGAGCTGTGAGTAAAACACTTCACTCATACATACAAAGGGTTTACTGTATCCGTTTGGCCGTCAGAACTACAAAGCATAACTGCTATGACAGAAATCATCAAATTATGGAAAATTAGATCCTTTTGGGATGTTTTTTTGCATGTAACTTTTAGCAGCAGCTTTTCAACTTGTCAAACACAATAACAACTAAAATACTGGACATATTTTGAACTTGTCTCATTCCTTAAAATTGTGGAATTACAGTCACCAGCACCTTGACTAACACACTTCCTGTCAGCAGATCTTGCACAGACACTGATGATATTTCTGCCTTGCTGGAAGCAGATATTGTAAATTCAAGCAGAAAGGCATGCAGTGTATGTACACACACCTGAATACATCCAGTGAGCCAGCACAGACAAATAAAACCATTTTATAACAGTATGATTCCCTGGGATATTCCAGTGTTTGTCCTCCTGATTTTAGATGGCTTCTTTTGGAGCAGTGTCCTTGCCATAAAACAGTGCCAGTATTTGGAATTCCAACCCAAATATAAGGTCGGCAAAACAGCATGTCTGGTTGTTTGACAGTTTCCATGGTGAATTGTGGCCCACCAGCTTGGTTTTATCTGTCAATCACTGCCGTTAGCAACATCCAGCAGGGTTTTTCCTATTAGGACCGTGAAGAGAGCTTAAACACAAGGAGAAGCACCTCAGCCCTGTTTGACTGGAAAAGCTCCCAATGCTCAAGGCCTTATTACTCTGTTGAGAGTTTTATTGCAAAGTTAGATTCCCCATTTAAAAAAAAATAAATAAATAAATAAACAACTTGACTGTAACTGTCCATGCATTTGTACCACTGCTATGTGTTTTGCTATTCATACTTATGGAGTGAAGAAACAACCCTCCGTTATGTTCAGCTCTTCAGGTGGAGTTGGCATTAAGCTAGGAGCTTTTTGCAACAATGAGATGAGTGAATGAAGTAACCAGATTCAGTCAGAACTGCAGTACTTCACTTCATCGGTTAAATATTTTTAAATCCCACAGACTGATAAAAAGGGTGACCAATAGCATTGATTAATGAATGAAAAATGTGAGAAGTGAAGTAAAGGTTGTTTTTTTTTGTTTGAGACTGTTCGTTGATATTAGATGAGATCAACTTGCTCTTTCAGAAATCGTGATGGTAATTCTCTCTGAAGTTTTTCAACACAAGAAGACATTTTACACAGGTTATGTCCTCTAGTGACACTGGCAGAAGCTTTTGTTGTTGTCCTGTCAGACTTCGTGCAAAATATTTCAAGAAGTTACCAAAAAATATTCCAAAATTTGCTGACGTGTTCACTTTCTGCTGAATCACATCAGCTGATTAGATTCTGGTGATAATCTAGATGTGGAATTTTCACAATAAGCTGCGAAGAATGTCGGCCATCCAGAATTTAACATTCACATGCTACTTGTCAGAAAATCAAATCCAGGCGTCAAACAATAAACAAAGGAAACACACTCTCACTTTCGCTCAACAATTCAACTGCAGTCTTTTCTCGTCTCTCCAAACTCTTCGTGTGGCATTTTGCAAAAAACTTGGATTCAAAAGTTTAATAATAGCAATTACATTTGCACAAACGTTGCAGAAGCCAATTTTGGCGGGGGAGCTTAAGTGAAGACTCTGTCACAATGATTTTGTTTGTTTGTGTAGCAGCTCAGCAGTGTTAAGTACAGTACAGTCTCGACCACAGACCCTCAGCGTTAGATTCACGGCCATTTATCTGTCTGACAGCCTGTGGCTCACCACTGCTCTGCAACAGCTATAGAGTGTCTGCTTGTGAGAACAATATGGCTTAGCGCACACTTCAAAGGATAACTTGGTCATAATAAATAAGTGGGAAGGAGGGTGTGCGAGCCCACCCATCAAGTTTCTTGAGTGTGTTTTTGCAACATGGCTAAGAAATGTCCCAGATTGTCACCACACTGTTCACACGCTTTACACGCTAATCCCTGCTTTCTATCCCAACATCATGGTACATGCTGTCATGGTATCATCTGTCATGTCAATAAGGGAAAAAACTAATTTCTGAATGCATTGAGATGGTTAATTCATACACGCTTTTCATACAACCATTTCATAGGACGCTGCATTTTCCCCTTACTATCCTGAATCATCTGCTTCAGTAATTCAATATAAGTATTCTTAAGCTTGTAAGACAAAACATGAATGAGAGTGTTGTGAAAAATATCCTGTTACTTATCGGAGGAATCAAATGTGTAGATGAAAAAAAGGAAAAAATTTGTCTTGTTTCCTATGTTACCTTGTATGTAAATAGTAGACTCTGCTTAGCTACATAAAGCACCACCTCAAATTGAAAGTGACTTCACACACACACATTGGCAGGAGGTTGTCTAAACACTGTTCAAACATGTGGCTGCAAAAATAAAAGAAATTTCAGATAGAAATGAGTTACTCTAAACAAGAATGTCAATATACATATATTTGCTTATTATCGAATAAATTACCTTATGAATGTCCCAGTTAGCACATCTGGTTAATGTGACAGCTCCCCAAAAAGTGGAGCCAAAACATTTTGATCGCCCCCTGGTGTCTGGCTGCAGTATAGCTCTGATAGCCCCACTCAATGTTAGTGAACAGGGAAGTAGATGTCCAATAAATTTTCCCTACAGATACTCCCTATCACTTTATTCACATGTTAAAGTGTTAGATTTTCTACAAGTTGTTTTTTAATTAGTTATTTGATACTTTGAAAATGGGTGTGACTTGATAACTGACAGCCGAGTCAAGATTGCGACAGATATGGGCAACTGTCTGAAAGGGAGCTGGATACTACGACTCCATCACCCAGTCATATACTGTGTAGTGCAGTCTATGGCAACAAATGAGGTTATCAGCTCAACATGGCAGTGCCTGTATCGGAGATTTTCATGCCTCATTTTTGTGCAGTTGGAGGAAGTGGAGATGCGCATATTATGATGGGATGTCATGCAGATAGTGAGCCTCTTGATTTGTGCCGACACAGCTTGTTTGCTTCGGTTTGCCTTTGAGCTAATCAGCTACAAAACGTTTAAGACCTTGTTGGCTCATAAATGGTGAAGTACATTCAATATTCCCACCATATTTACATAAAGGGGGGGCATTAAAAGAATATATTCTTTCTGGTATTGATTGATATGCAGCTTCATAAACCTCTCTCTCTCTTTCCTAAAAAAAAATAGTTAGGTCGAGGTTTCAGTGGTCTCGAATTTAGTCTTAGCCCTGGAAACATCTGGTTATTCTGTTTGATTAATGTGTCGGAGTGATAAATTTTTATAGTGCTGTTTAACAGGTGCCTCAGCCTCTGTCTGTTCACATTACTGTAGATTTACATCATTTTAAAGGCTGTAGGCCTCTTTTTCAAATTGGCCATGCAGCCTCTGATGGCTCAGTCAGTGCAGCTTAGTGCTACAACGACTTAATGGTTTCCAGTAAGGCACGAAATGAACTATCAACGTGGAAACATTTTTTTTGCCTGTGTTATTCCAGGGCTTAAACCAGGGCCTCATTCCTAAAATGACAGCAAAATATACAAATCAGGCTAAATTGATTTATAATGAATTAGCCCATTTTTAGCAGCTAGCAGTTTTGTGATAGCATAGCATTTGCCTTAGCTAAGAGAAAACCAACTGCCTTAAAGAAACATTTCAGGAAATATGTTTGTACTCTTGCTGATTCATGTTGACACAAGAACATAGATGTTTATTCAGTCTTCACTTATCTCACACAGAGATCCAGGTCCAGAGTGCTGCTAGCTGTTAGCTTTGCTCAATCATAATTGGAAAAAACAATTTGCAATTACAGCTTTGTTTAATTTACACCCTTTTTTCAAAAATCAAGCCAGACGTTTGTTTATTGTACAGTGACAATTTTTACATGGCAAACCACTGGCAACATACTAGTATTCAACAAAACCTTTTAGTTTAATAGATTAAGAAAAAAAGCCAAGACACATGCCATTTTTTATTTTAATATATTGTCACAGAATGCCTTAAAACATTTCTTCGGTAAAAAAAAAAATGTAGGAATTCCTTTTATCAGGTTTGCTTACATGAAAAAAACTGTGTATTGCATCACATATTTTACTGCTGGCAGGAACATCTTTATTAAACATCAACACCCAAGCAGTTTGACATGCTATGTTAGGCGTGAGGTTTTTGGTGGGAACAAGGAATAGAGAGTTGTTGTGAAAATGTGCAGATCAGATTAGTTTATCTGTGGCTAAGGATTATGGGATATAGGGTTGCTTATGTGCTGACTACTCTCAGAAGATGGTGTAGACCTGTCCAACTGGAATGAGAAGGTTCGGCTTGACTGTCATGATAAACATCTGAGTAAAAGTGACTTTAAGGTGTGTAAGTGCTGTTGAAGATCCTGAGATCTTGCTCTACAGCTGCTGCACAGTGGCTCCGACATAAAGAGAAAAAGAACTGTTTGCTCCCCTTGACTTTTGTGAAGTTACAAGAAACTGTCGGCAAACTTACTGACTTATAAACATTAGAACTTTTGTGTGAATATTTGTCTTTTTTGTATTTGAATCTGCATTGGCTCATTTTTTCGGCCTCTCAGGGGCAACGGGAACAAGTTGTGAACACAAGAATGACATATTGTTTTTGCCTTTTTAGTAAATATGGAACAAACAGTTTTTCTTTACACATCGGACAGACATGGAGCATTGTAAGCATTCATTTGGAGTTGTGTTTCTGTCCTCCTGATGGATTGAAGCCCATATTTACTCTCTTTTTAGCTCTGCTTGGCTTTCCGTGAACTCCTGTGGGAAAATTATGACTGCATAGCAGCTAAATGCTCTTCTGTGTCTTACTGTTAGTCACTAACTGTCTTCTAATTATTAGCTGTTGTTACCGTAAAATATTGAATATAGCATCGTAAAACACTAACAAGCATATCTTAATTTTTAATGTGGGATTCAATACCGATATTGCAATAATTCAGTGCTTTTGGAAAAAATATTAAAAGAATGAGAAAATCTGTAATGTGGATGTAATAACAAAGTTGGTAAAGGCAAATAATAGCTCAGAACTGTTTAGACAATCACATCACTTTATGGTCATGCAGCCTTTAAAACAAAGAAAAGACAACACATGTCACATCATGATATAAGGATTTTAAAAAAAAATAAGACAATAACTAGTCTCATATTCTAATATCAATAAATATTGATATGTTGTGCAGTTCTATATTGCATACAGGAGCCTTACAGTAATACAGGAGGCCCCTCTTTAGTGCTGTCCACTCAGTTTCTGTTGTTTTCTTTTGTAAACCCTGTTTTCATTAACAGAATCCAGGGTTGCCAGTCACTCACAGGGAATTTCTGTGGTTTACCTCATGTCATGTGCATTTTTATCCATCTCAGCGCACCTGGAAGACAGGGCTTGTGGTCTTTTCCCTCAGTTGTTTTGGAACAGGCAAAGTTCTTTTATTTTTAGAAACACATTCCTGAGGATATTGTCCATTGATGACATCTTTCTAGAAAGCCATGTTTTTTAGAGTTAATGTTAATTTTAAGATAATCCAACTAGTGTTTAAAAATAATTATTAAAAGTTGTTGATTTAAATCTTAGGGATCTTATGTTGAATTCATATCAGTATCTTTCCCCCAGTGATGGCTGGACTGCTCTGTTTATGTCAGGTTGGAATTGATGACATTTCAGGATCTTATGACTAAATTGGATTATCAGCCAAATCTCCAGCCGCATCATCTCAACGACCAGCAGCTGCAGCTAACAGCCGAGCTCATAATCAGAATGAAATGTCCTGGTTTTTCTAAATCTGGTTAGCTGCTGATTTATTCCACATTCCATGCCAACCACATGGTGGGACGATGTGTCAATATTGACAGTCTCGTGTCTTGGATAGCTCAGTATTTACTCATGTGGTAATAAACAGGTTCAGAACGGAGAACACGTCTATATATTTTGGTTAAGTTTGAGTTTTATTTCCAAATTTCTTAGGGGAAAAATCTCTGCCAGACATTATTTATCACTTTAAATGTGATTTATCTGTGGAACACAAACTATTTTATATGCTTTTTTTTGATAAGTTTTAGAAAAGAATAGTTTCTCATTTTGTTACCTGCCTCTTTTACCTCAAATAGTGATGTCCTCCATGTTCCAAAATGCCTTTAGACAAATCTGAGAAAATAGGATGATTGCTTTCGTCTAAAATGGGCAACAAAAAACTACCCAGTTATCAATCAAGTAATTACATCTTGTGGATAACACCAGAGGACTTCCCTCTATTTAAGTTAAAAACAGACCTACAGCTACAGAAGCTTTTTTTTTCTGTTTTTTATGTTGTATGATTCTCCTGTTTATGCCCAAACACCCTCTGTATAGTTAGATTTATTAGTGCTTATTGCCAGTCTGTACGTACTGTATGTGTTGCTCTCTGTTTGTGGGACACAGAGCCACACATCTGTGAGCTGTTACTGAGGGTGCTGAAGGTCGGAACAGCTAATGATGTGTTCAGACAGCAAGCAAATCAGGTTTGTACTTTCCTAGTTGCTCTTTAAGGCTGACTGCCTGCTTTGTACTGCACAGGTTACCAAGATGCATTTCTGTATTTAGAGCTGGTGCAGCAATACATAGTGAAGAGGAGTTCTACAGGGCGAACCATATACCCAATGCTATGGGAGATTGTCTTTAAAAAAGTCACTTCTCTGTTTCCTGCTGCTAACATAAACGGTTTCTTTAACAGCAACATGGGAACTTATTTGTGTGTGGGTTTTTTATGTCACTCTTTTGCTATTTAAAGGAATACAGACACGACAGCAACTCTTTGAGACTGTACTCACAGTGGGGACATTTGCTAATTAGCACTTAACTGTGTACAGCTGTGGCTGATGAGAAAGTCATTAGCTTTATGGATGTTATGTCATCAACCAAAGTTTTGTTCAAATTAAAAGTTTGACCTGATGTTGATGTTGGTGGAAGGCTTCAAGGATGAACAAAAATATTACAGTTTATCCACACAGGAACATGAATTGAGATTTTTACTTTATAACTACTACTACTAAATGTCTGTTTTGGGTAGTGACTGCAGTTAGCCTTAAATGTCTGCAAATCAGGTATATTTGCAGTGTTCACATGAATAGATTCAGGTTCAGATCTGGATTCAGATTCCTTTTTATTGTCATATTCATGATGAAACATAAAAACAAAAATCTGTTTCTCGTCTAAATAGTGAGTATTATGACCAGTTATACTGTCATATTCCTCATTTTGCAGTTCTTCATTGTCTGATAAATGCAGTTCTCAAGTTGTATTCTACTTGAAAACACAGTGGAAGCTAATTTGAGACCATCAGCATGTATAAAAATGAGCAATAATATAACCAAGTGAAGACCAACATATTTCAAATGTCAGGCAGCCGGTATTTTTGCTCTTTATGAGAAATGACTATTAGTTGGAGAAGCTGTATCACTATAAACTCTTGTTGCATCTCTTTCACATTCGACTACAATTTGTTACATTTATGGGCTATTCTCATTTGTGTATGGAGTTGCATGAGGATAAACTCTTTTTTTAGGTTTTTAGCACTATTGAACAAATTCCCATTGACAGTAGATGGTTGCTAATATTTGTTATGAGAGCATTGCTTGTAAATCATGATGCATAATAAACTATAACATGTTTGTTTGTTTTCTGTCTATTTCAGGGTCTCATTAAAATCAGAGGTGACAAATGCTGGAGAGACCTTACATGCATGGACTACCACTACGAGGTGTGTGTACAGAATGTGTTTAGTGTGTGTGTGTGTGTGTGTGTGTGCTCCTGTACGGTGATTTTCATGCCACTGAGTTTTTTTTTTTTTTAATATATATCTTTTTTTAACCACACATTCTTCTTTCTTGTCAAAATCTGGTGCCTGTTACCCACAATGCAACTTAAATGATTACAGGTCATTTGGAGTTTGACCACATTAAGCTAATTCAGCCATTATCACCTATTAGTTCTTGAAGACTTTTTTGTAGAACACCTGATATTTGGTTGTTTATTGTGGGGAGAAATCTGCTGCTGCAAAATAAATGATGCATTGTGCATTTCCACAGTCAACAACAGTGAACAGAGTTGGGTAAAAAAGGAAATAAGAGAATCTAAGATTTTCTAAATACGGCTCCCAAAGTTTTTCCCGGATGTCTGCAAAGTGCATTGCAGAAAACAACCAGTGAATATAGGCGTGAGTGGCAAAGATATCACAAAAGCTTAGTGTTCTTTTGAATTATAGGCAAATGGCCAGTACAGCTTAAGAAAAAATAAATCATTCTCTGAAAATCTAGTGTTTAAATTTCCCAAAGGCCTGTTATCTTTGACAAACTGAACTCCCAAGACTTATCCAGATACAAAAGCACTGAACCTTGAATTTGTCTCCTAAATGATGACAAGACAGCAATGAACTCACTTTCGGTGAACCACACCAGGGAAACACATTATAGTAACCGCTGTTGTGGGATTCAATAAATCAGTTTCTTACACAGACTGTGAGGTTGTGCAAATGCAGTGTTTGTTTTTCCTCTTTGGGACACTCAACCACTCCGACCCACTCTACGTTACCAACCCATCTCCTGTAAATAACACAGACAGGAATACACTGGCTCCTATGGGACTTGATGACTGGAGATTACACTTACATCTCAAGAATGCAATATTGATACTCACACAGTTTGAAATACAATGGGAATGGAGGTCAGACTGTAATAAACTGACTCCTTACAGACTAGACAACCGGTGCAGTTGGAGTTACCCTTGGAGTGAACGGAGTAAATCAGGAATGATACACCTCATATATAAACTCCAGCAGTTAGATTTCCTGCCTTTACATTTAGTTTGAGACACATTTGATTGATTTTCTGCTACGCTGCATTGTAAATCTACTGCAATTTATCCTCTAATTTTAGTTCCCAGGGTGAGAACAGTTTTAGCATCAAATGCTATAAATGCAGTGAAAATACCCGAGCCAGTAGTTGTCAATTCAGGAGGTGTACAATTAAATATTAAATAGGATATTTTGTCCACTACTGTAATTTATTATCTTTGTTTCTTGTAAAATATTTAGCAGTTCAAGAGTCTCTGTCAATTCTTTGGTTGAAATACTTTGTACATATAAATCACCACTTTGCATTGTGTGATAGTAAATCACAAGCACAGTGTGGGGCTAAAATGACTAATGTTCACACTCGAGATAATTTCCACAAACATTCTCTTGCCTCAGCCATATCTGGACAGAAATATCTATACTGTGTTAAAAATAAGTCAACTGCCATGCTAGTGGCTCTGTGAGGTTGTAGCACTGTGGTTCCTTGAGCTATATGTTAAAGCTAGCTTACTCTAGCTAAATGTTAGCATGATGCGTTAGTAGGAAAGCATAAATACTTTTTGAGCCTACTGTGGGCACACACTCAGCTCTCATCTAACTGAACATGGCTTTAATCTCCATTAATAACACACTGACACATCAGTTAATGTGCTTCCAAATGTTACACAATATAACCAAAACATGATTTAACCACCACAGAAATGGACAATAGCCAGTGTTTTGTCTCAGCAAAAATATTTATGTAGGTCTTAATTTTGTTCACATAAAACTTATCCAGCTTTTTATTCTTCTTTTGAAGGCAGAAAAATATCAGCAGAGAACACCAACAGTCCTCACTGAAACCAGACTAAATGACTGTAATTCTTTATGGCAGAGAGATCCACTGTAATTATGTAGTGGTAAAGGAAACTCTGGGGTACATTGAGCCTTTAAGTAACAATTTACACAATAACAAAATGTCATTTATCAATTTGCTGATGAATTGATTCCAAATTCCAGTGTCTAAAAGGAACCAGGAACTTAATTATGCTGTTTGTACTTTTCATGTTTTGATGGATGAGAAGGAGAAACAGTTTTAAAAAAATTGCAAAATTGATCTTCTACACTGGCAGCATTGATGAGCTTTAACAAGGAAAATCATCTGTAACTTCAATATGTCCGCTGACTATTTTCACATGTAAACCAGAATGGTGTGGCTTCCAATTTACTGCTCTGTGGTTTATGTACTGTATGTTCTGTGTCTCGTGATCTTGTCTGTGTGTGCCCTTTACGGTTTAAATCAGGTTTTTTATGCAGTTCTTTATTGTGTCCTCGTGCATTTCTGGTCTATTTTTAATCCAGCTACTTCTGTAGAGTTTGTGTTGACAACCAAGCAAATATTTCCCAGTTTTCTCTCCACCTTACTGAACTAAGGAATCACCTTTAAGATTTTCATCAACTCCTGAGGAAAATATTTGGTTCTTTAGCTGCTAAATACTTCACTGTGTTTAATAGCTTGTCACTGACTTAAGCAGCATGGCTTTCAATGCTGGGCAGATAGTGTGCTGAGAGTTTAACACAGCTTCCCCTGTGAAAACAGCTGCCGTGCTGCAGCTACAAACATGATAGATGAGGGATGTGAGACTGAGCAGTAACCCAGCAGGTTGTGAAACCACAAGAATGAGCTGCAGGATACTGAAGCACTCCTAAGAGCTAACAGTCACTGCAGGATTGGGTGATAATTCTCTTCAGGTTTATTACCAAGAGCGACCCTTTTTACATGACATCCCATTCATACCATCTCACTTGGCATCTGTTATTTTAACCTAAAATAATAGTATGATGAGTTAGGGTCAGGGGGTTCTACATTTTTTCCCACCTTTTAATGCTAAGCAGGTAGCATAGAATTGCCTTGTTGCTTACAACTGAAAAATTAACTTTGGCACTTTTACAAAATTCTGTACGTTTTGTGGCTGCGTGGCTCACGTGGTTTACCTTGGCCAGTAGCTTGATTTTCAGCAAACCCTAAAATTACATAGTGTGATCTTACAGCATTAGGTCAGTGACTTTATGGACTTTATGACTCCTCACTACTCATGCTACATACTGCTACACCTCGTGTCAGAGTTGGCATTTAAACTAAGTTGTGCACAGTAGCTAAAATAGCCATATAGTCTCACTCTAACTGATTCCAAAATTAAACTCTGATATGTGAGGAATACAGGCTTGCAAAGGATATTTGTCTAGTAGCCTTTTGTGGTCGTCCGTATTAAAATGTCAAAGTGTTTTTACCTGACAAATCATATTACAGCATGGATCTTAGTCCATGATGGGTCAGCTTTCCTGACCTGTGTATACTTCATCTGTCAATGGTCTGAGGGGCAATTTGGAATTACCCACACCCACACACACATACAGAGCCCCGCGAGCCACTGGCGCCAGGTGAAGCCTTGTTAACCCTTCTTACACACTGCTCTCTTTCAGACCTGCAGAGAAACTGCAGATCCCCTCCTCTCCTGACTCTCAGGGGGCAGCATAGGTGTGTTTTGGCATAGCTGGTGTTTTGTTTGCACCAGCTTGTTTTTTGTAATGCAGCTAGTTTGCAGGCCAGGTGGGGTTGTTTGGTTGTCTGGGGTTGCAGGCTCCTTGCCCTAAGATTTCCAGGGGTGTTTTGGCAAGCGACAGGTTAAATTACCCTCTTTTTCTTTTTTCTTCCATTTCATAGAAACAACAAGAGCACAGACTAGTGCAGCTTGTTTTCTTTTACTCCACCTATTTCTGTGCTATATTTACTTTTCACCACCTCACCTGACACTGTTTGCATGTTCGGCTATTACACGGTTTGCATGCGACCACCTCGTACACACACACACACACACTTAATCATACGTATGCAAACACTGCCCAGCTCTGTATGAAGGCTCTGAGTGTGTTTTTTGCGTGTAGGCGGGGTTGGCTTCATTTAAATAAAGTTCCGTCTTTATTTTGACATGGAAATGTTCCCCCTAATGTGTGGCACCATAAATTAGTCTCCATCGTGGGCTCAGGCAAGATTTTATTGCCAAAGTAAAGCATAGAAAACATGCATTTTAAGCAGAAGAAATGTTTGTTTAGAAAATGTAGTAGACTTTTTATGCAAAAATCCATGGAAAAATGCACTAATTAAAGATCACGATTACCTGGACAGTCTCCTGTTTTCTTACATGTTTACGCCACAAAACATGAACTCTGGCAAAATCAAACCTTTTAACTGTCACATTTTTAGCTTTGTAAGTTCTTTTGTTCACTCCCCGTTCCTCTCTCTCTTTTCAGACCCAGCCAGTTCCTAACCCCATGTCCTACTACATGCATCGCTCCCCGTGGTGGTTTCACCGCTTTGAGACGTTGTCCAACCACCTCATAGAGCTCATCTTTCCTTTCTTCACCTTCCTGGGCAGGCGGATGTGCATGATCAACGGAGCAATCCAGATCCTGTTCCAGGTAAATGGTTTATTTTTTATTGCTTATTATTCATTTAAGTGTTTGACAATTTTTCTTATCCCATAAAGGCTTGTGTAATCCTGCATCTTATTAGAAACACAATAAATACAATTACATGAGCGAGGCAGGAGTTCAACTCTGCTCTGTCTGGCAAGAGACCAGTCGGAACATTATTATTTAATTTAAGATGTTTAATGGATAAATTAACTGTACATTTTATTACATTTGTCTGTTTTATAGGATTACTTGTCAGCGTATGCAAAAATTGAATTTGTGCATCATGTGCTTTGGATGTTTGAGCTCATGTAGCTGTATGCCAATTCACCCAGGATCAAAATATCTCAGTACTCCGCATAAACATGTTTGTTGAAGTCCTTTAATGTGATGTGCAGTCGTCCAATAAAGTTTTCTTCATCACCTGTGCGTTCTTTCTCTCTGCTTTGTCTCTTGTGTCTCAGGTGGTTCTTATAGTGAGTGGGAACCTAAGTTTTCTCAACTGGCTGACCATTGTTCCCAGTTTGGCCTGTTTTGATGATGCGTCGCTCGGCTTCTTGTTTCGCTCTAAAAATGGAGCCAAGAAGGCAGTGCTTGAGATTCAGAATGATGATGCAGCTGGACGAACCCCAAAACCCAACAAAGGTATCCAGGATGCTAATACTGAATCGAAGGTTTAGAATAATAGACAGAGCAAGTAAGCACTATAAGTAGCTCCGTAGTCTAAGACATGTTAGAAACATGTTAAAGGCAGTCTAGAGAAGCAGGAAGTCGTGAGGAGGTGGTGACAGAATGTATCTCATTACATTAGGGCTTTTGTAAAATAAAACAATAATGGTCTCTTATAACTATTTTGATGGAAGCTCTGTAAGGATTCGGGGACAAACAATCCAACTGGAGATAAAATTTTGAAGTTTAATTTATGGCCACCACTTGATTATTCACCATCATTTATCCTTCTATCAATCTATCCATGTATATACATGTTGCAATCAAATATCCTCTGAAACTGTTCCCATTATGCAAAAACAGAGCCCTGCACAGTCATGTGCATGTGGCAGGTGCAAGTGATAACTTTCACAAGCAAGTATCCCAAGTCTCATCATTTGACTCTCATCAGCACTTGAGTTAAACACGTTTTGTTTTCACTGGTACCTACTGATTTGTGATTTCACCATAAACCCGAAACCTGGGTCTAAGGCTAACTTCAGGAGACTAACTTCGTTTTGGGGAACAGAAAGAGTTTGAAGTAAGCCAAATCTGGCAAGTAGGAGGATTAGAGAGCAACAACTGTGTTGTTACTGGCAAGAAACTTGTGTTTTTCTTGTACACTTTAAGAGGGCCCCGTTGTCATGTTGGAAAGCTGTACTGCCATCGCACCACAGCTCCGTTTGTTTGCATTGTACAGTAGGACTTGGCGTTAACAGCCTGACTCTAGGGGAATGAATTCACCACGTACATTTCCACAAATGTCAAAGAAAACCACTAGTAAGCTCTTGGTTGAGCTCCAGACCTGCTGTGCCTTTTTCTTTCTTGGAGACTGTGGGCTCTTCCACTGTGAACACTGCTGTTTGGTCTCTGGGTCTTTGCCGTAGACACAACTGTCATCACCAGTGAAGATCATCAACATGAAGTTTGAGTTATTCTGGGGCCTTTTAATGGAAATCCTTGCAAACTGACATGGTGTGCAAAAAAGAATATTCCCCAGATAGTCTGTCTGTCTGCTTATCTGTCTGTCTTACTCTCTCTCTTGTTCCTAGTGCTCCTGTGTATTGATGAATAATTTATTTCACATTCACTAAGAGACTGGCAACCTGTCAACCAATTACTGTTAGACGTAGCAAGTTCCTTCCTAAAAGGTCCCTCAGCAGCTTTGTGAATGAGTCTTAGGAGACAACTTAAACCCCCATGTGGGAGAACTCTTAGTGGTAAGATAAGATCATTTGTGAATCAGAGAAGTGTATGAGTCATCACTAATGGCCATATACACTTTCTATGGTATTACAAAATGATTTATATTTCACTAAGTGTTTTTGCCCTTTTGTCACCCTGTTTTTTTTAATGGTTGGCATCTCATTTTGAAATTAAACTTAACGCACAATGTGTCCACAGACTGTGCAGGGCGCCCTACAGTGCCATTCATATCACTGACAGTCCAGGCTAATGGGTACAACTGGCCCCAGAAAGCAGTCGGTCTGGTCATATTGGAGAGGGAATTATGGAAAGAAAAGGGATTAGCACTTGGATAGCTGAGTAGCTGGGAAAAGTATGACATATGGTTTATTGGAATTTAATGTGATGTCGCTAACATTTTTACAATACAGACTGGTTCAAATGTGGTAAAAAGCAGGAGTGGCCCCTCTCTAATTGGTCTCATTGGACCCATTAGTGTCTTTGCTTTATTGTAGGACTTTGAATGTAAAATAGGCTTGTACCTGGAGTGCGGGCGTGTTTTAATCATTTCAACAGACGTAGAAAGTCTTTATTAGTGTAAAACGCTTTGGTTGGATTATGTTAATGTCTTTAACATGCATAAGCAGGCAGACACAGGTAGAAAGGAGCTGATGTGGCCAACATTTGTCAATAGCAGCCGTCCCATGATCTTAACAGGTCCGACCTTTTCCACTTGGGAAGTGTTACGGCCATTACACACAACTATACACACACAGACTTACAAGCTTAATAGCAACAACTCTGTACACAAAAATGAGTCAGTAAACATGGCGTCCCACGCAAACGATGAATTCCCCTTTTGGCGAGACACTAACAAATATGTCATCTTGATGGGAGCTGTAATTACAGTTTTCCCCTGAGCCGCTCATTTCATTCTGACATTGTGCAATGGAGCTGTGAGATACATAAATCTTCTCAAAGTGAAGAAAATTGAATAAGTAAACAAACAGTGTAGCAGCTTCTTTAGACATTAGATTACTCCCTAAAGTTTTATCAAATTTGGCTGAGAGGAGTGTCTAGATGGAGTGTGTGATGGATTGACAGATAGAAGATGCAGGTATTCTGTTGTTCTGAAAACAGAAGATAACAACAGGTATTTATTCTCCCCTTGTTTACATAAAAATAACCCAAAATGAAGACTGATGGATCAGTTTTCCATTTCTGTGCTGTTTTTTTGTGCCATCACACACTCTCTCTCTATGTCTTTTCTATGTGTGTGTACACAACACCTGTCTTAAATCAGGTATGCTGATGCGTCGCGTGGTGAACATCTCATTGGGCATTCTGATTGGCTGTCTGAGCGTCCCTGTGGTGATGAACCTGGTGAGCTCCAGGCAGGTGATGAACACCTCCTTCGACCCGCTGCGCATCGTCAACACCTACGGGGCCTTTGGCAGGTACAGTTCACCTCTCACTCTATGCTTTGATTTAAGGCCTAAGAATGTTTTTAAAAGCACTGAAAGAATAAGCTCACATTTTGTGTAGCTGAATGGGGAAAAGTCCTTGATGAAAATAAAGCTGTTTTCCATCAACAAAGGGTAAATACAAGTCAGAGAGATCATGTTTGTATCTTTCAAACTTAGTCTTTTTATTACAGAAGATATCCACACCCATACACCCAGTGACCCGTAACTGTTGACTATATAACAAGGGTTAAGACAGACTCCTTTGAGATACTTTTCACAAGATCTCCAGGTTTTTCTTTTTAAATCAATTTTTCTAATCTATTTTATATATCTATTTTAAATCTTATATTCTTGTATGTGTTTGCAGTTTTGTATTTCTATATACTTCGCACCCTTCTACCTTCTTTCCCTCAGCTAATAAAGCATTGTGTCTTGTTTTACAAACCTCCCTGTCCAGCATTACCAAGGAGCGTACTGAGGTGATTTTCCAGGGCACTCTAAGCCCGGATCCCAAGGACCCTGAGGCGGTTTGGGAGGAGTACCAGTTCCTGTGTAAGCCAGGGGACATTTACCGACGACCGTGCCTCATATCTCCGTACCACTACCGGCTGGACTGGCTCATGTGGTTTGCTGCTTTCCAGGTGAGATGCTGAACAGCAGCAGGATGTGAAGTATGCAGAGATGTTCACTATCAGCAAATAAATATATCACTTTTCTTCATGATCAGTATGTGTTTGTGTGTGTAAATACAGGATTTGGTTGATGCCAAAACTGATTTTGTGTTCTCTTTATAATAACAAGTATCCTTCCACTTGTGATGGACACAAGTGGAAGGATACAACCTCCTGTTTTGCTGGTGTAACAGCAGAAATCACTTTATTTCAGGGCTTGCATGCCAAATGTTAATTGTTAGACTCAACTGTTCAGTACTGTGTGACATGAAGGATTTACCTACTGTCGCTAGCCACTAGAGGGCAATAGTTTTGTGATGTTATAGAGATAACATTTGGTCAGTCTGTCTGTTGGTCCCTGTTAATCTGTCTGTCCCCTTCCATCTGTTTCCTCCCCAAGTGTTTGTCTCTTATAGCGTTTACTTGCCCTTCTTCTCTTATTTTCTGTGTGCAGTTTCCTTGTTGTGCCTTACACACTCCTACCTGCACTCCTGTCTTGCTTAGCCTTTATTATTTTGTCTCAGAGCTTCTTAACCACACTTAACATATTTTCTCCTTCTTGTCTGTCAGCCTGTGTAAATTCTCCACATTCAGGTCACTGTCACACATTCGGTGTAATTTTTCTCACATTTCTTTTTGGTATTTTCTCGTAGTTTCTAACACTCTGCCTCTGTGTTTCCTCACAGACTTACGAGCAGAGTGAGTGGGTGATCCACATAGCGGGACGTCTGCTGTCCAATGACAGCACAGTCCTCTCCCTGCTCGACCACAATCCCTTCCAAGGCAGGGAAACTCCCAGGTAAACACAGAGCATGAAGAGATTATGGCAGAGAATCTCGGTATTACTGAATGATAAATTTCAATTAGCATAAAACACTTCACGTCTCCAAACTGTTTCCAAAGGGCTTCAATCTTCAGCATGAAAAAGTCCTGTCTTTTGTTTCCTGCCAGTGCTCAGCTGAATTAACACTTGTTTGTTGTCATAGTTATTATTGATTAAGTTCTGGTTACAGAAATATCTTAAAATTACTGTGTGATGGCACGGATCAATTAAACACCAATCCCATAACCCAGTGAGAATTCTCTGCACTAAGGCCCCCTCTAGTGAAGCAAGGAGCACATGATGTCTCTCTTTCACGAAAATACAAAAAAAAAAATTGTAGTGCTTACTGGCTCAAAATACATTTGTAAGGATAGCCAATATGTTTCATTAAAACTAAATAAACAAACAAATAAATAAAAGAAATAACTTTAACCCTCTCATATGCACGTGATTTTAGGTGTGTGGATCTCAGGCTTCTGCTACCTTCCAATTGTGGAAAACAAAAGCACACAATAACTTTCACTGTTAGTGAAAGTTAGTGAAAGTTATAAGCTGAAACATTGGCAGACATGGCTTACTACATGCAGTGCACACAGGGGCTGTGATTTACCTAAACAGTTGTCTGATTTGGAGACGGACTGATGTTTTGTTGGCAGGCCCACAGGACTCAGTGTCCTAAACAAGAACTAAAAGTTGTCGGTGGCCCTTGAGAAGATTAATAGTTGCAGAAATATTTTAGTGTGGAGACATTTATGGCTGATCTTAGGGTAAAGCCATCAGGACGTTGATGACGAGGAGTGAAGTACACCAAATTTTATTGTTTTTGTTTTTTGGAGACATTTCATGTGCCCCTTTTTTTTCAGATGGGTTCGAGGAGAACACTTTAAATACAAGTTCAGTCAGCCAGGCAGTGCCAGTGCAAAACAGGGGAAGTGGTGGCTGAGAAAACGCATCGGAGCCTACTTCCCTCCTGTGGACCTGGAGGGACTCAGGGGCTACTTCCAGTCCAGGAACTGGCCCCACCCACACATACCACCAAACAGGAACTAGAGCCATGACCTCCCTCTTGAACTTTGACTTCGACACTTGGATGAGATCAGAGAACTTGAACTTGTTGAGGTTGGAAAGAGGTCATTTCAAAGTGAACTTCAGTGTGATGGTGCTGGAGCTTACACTGACCGGGGTCACCACCAGGTTTTCATGTTACAGGTTTCATCTGGAAAAGCTGAAATCAAACATCCTGCAATGTGATATTTGTTGTCAAGGTTTTATTAAGGGAAGTTTCTTTGTATCACACAGATAATTACTGCTTTGTGTCTCATTAAAAAACATCAGTGAAAGTTTAGTATTGAATGTGACTCTTGACTTATATTTAATATTAAAACTTTTAACCATGAAGACATTGTTTTCTTGGTTTTTCCTCTAATGAGGAATGTTATTTTATGAAAAAAATGGAATATTTTGGGCAGGATGATTGATCACTGACAGTGATAGAGAATTAAAGTGGTGGCCGTTTACACAACAAGGGTTTCTGCATAAAATGTTAAACTTTTGCTGGGTTTTGGCTTTTTTTCATGCACACATCAGTGGCATTTTGGGATCTGGAAAATGGTAACTTTTGAACCAGGTTTCACACTGTGATCTTTTGAAATGTCACCCTTATTGTCCATGTACAAACTGACAATACGCTGTTCATGTTAATGCTGTAAAAACATGACCTCACTTCATGCACGACTATGACATTTAAGCCAAATAGAAAGGTTGTAAAACAATACCTAGAACAACACCTGGACTATTAAGCTGTCAAGTTTATGAACACTCGTCCAGCAAAACATCTGTCAATACATAAAGACCAAATCTACTTTTAGGTATGCATTCACCATCATCTTATGTGTTTAAACTCACTGGGCTATGTGCGTTTTGTATACAGGTTCGTGGTGTTATTTTACAGTTTGCAAAGTTATACTGCCACCTGCTGGCCTGATATGCAAACTATTGCCTTTTCTATCAGTGTGAAAACAGGCAGAGCCAACCTTTTATCTTCTGCTGCATTAATGAATTACTGGAAGACATCTTCAAATTTTAAGAGCTTACCAAAATCCTGTTGTACTCCATTAAAAGTAAAAAAGACCATAAATAGGCTCTTTAAAATCAAAATGAAAACATTATAAGCAAAAACACCAGGATTTGCTTGTCAAACATTTGAAAACAGACTTTAAATGCAAATAAAATACATCTTTATGATAAATATTAATAAAATGTGCAGAAATGTGTGTGAAAATAAGACATTAAAAAACCTGTCAACTTGTTTTTAGTAGCATCACACTGTTGAATCTGGATATTACAGAAGCTTAACAAGCTTTGATTGTGGCTTCTTGGTTGGAGTCACAGTAACATAGAAGCCACAGGGTGGTGCTATTCTCCATGGAATTTATTTTAAAATTAATCTGCTAAATAAACTTTAGCAGCACTTCAGAACAGAATCCAGAACTATTTGACTCAACAGATTTCATTTTATAATTAATTGTTTGATGCCTTTATGTTACATGTTTTCTTTATTATTATTATTATTATAGCCGATTATTTCCTAATGTCTTATTTTATATTTAACTCTTTTGGGCCATGCTTTTGTTCTTTGGGTGATATGAAATGACAAATGACTTCCAGGCTTAATGAACAGCTCAACAGCTCATAGATAGAGAGTGTATTACAACATCAGTGCTGGGTGAGTGTGTGCGCTCCTCCTTCTTGTCAGCAGCTCATTGGTTTTGTCGACGCACTGCTCGCACAGCATGGATGTTTTTAATAGTCTCCTGATCAAACATTGCTGCATCCTGTTTGCTGTGCTTCCCGCCTTCAGACAACAAATAAATTTCCCTGCGGAATCGTTTTTTTGCAGTTTTATGAGACTTTGATGTTTAACTTACAGTTTGTCCACTGGATCACATGGCAATCCATTTTTTTTTAATGCTCAGATTGTGTAACAGACAGCAGGGACGTGTCTGTCTCATCTCCGCAGCTCCAGTTTTGACATTTTCCCTGTTGTGCTCTGATATAATATTTAAGTGGAGGCGGCAGCAGTGCTGAAAGACTGGTTATGACCCAAAAAAAGGGGGGTGTGGGTTGTCGGTTTGATTCCCTGCTGAGAGAGCCTGTGTGAGTAGAAGTGAGTGAATCACATCACAGCCATCAAGACACGCCTCTAGGTACTGGTTGCACTGAGCAACTCTCAGGTGTGTAAGTTTCTAACTGGAGTGTTTCAAAGGAAAATGCTTGGCAACTCCCTCCTCAAAAAAAAATAACAAACAAAAAAAAGGGCAAATGCAGTATACATCTCAGCAAGTGAATCACCAGTGCAGTGGACACATCATTCTTTTGGTTTAGGTTATGTAAAGGGCTTTCTGGAGAGTGTGTCGTCGCAGTGGACACAGGAAAATAAATGTATAGAGCCGCATTGAACATGAGGGGTGAGTCATGTGGTGCTTTGACACAACCTGGTAGCTGCTGTATTGTCCTTGGCTCAGCCTGATTGAAGAGATTTTTTCATATAGACACACTGTTGCTACACAGGTGGTAATTGTATAGTGGGTGGAATGAATGAGCAAAGGGCAATATCTGGTAAAAAAAAAAATTAAAAAAATGAAAGCATAATGATGGTGACAATTTTTTCTGTTTTATATTTATGACATTTATACAGTTGCATTCAGCCCAGAACATCTTAGTTTGAACTGGCATAGAAGTGAATGGCAAAAGTAAGGAATTAATAATCGGCTCGCTCAACCAAGTTGCAACCTTCTTCAGTTGGCATGCAGTTG
>JAPZDY010000014.1:15149966-15163497 GCA_029783645.1 Ctenochaetus hawaiiensis | reverse complement strand
GTCCTCTTTGTTGTTTACCCCCCCCCCCCCCACACACACACACACACACCACACTGGACAACATTAGTCGTCATGGCAACGATTCACAGACACACCAAAGGCAATTTTCCGTCGAACAATGTAAAAAGATTGGAAGGTAGTCTGCATCATGCATGCATCAGCACAGGCATTCACACACACAGAGATGCAAATCAAAAGGCACAGGTTGAGTCTTGTGTTCACACACATACAGTCATAATCCCATGCACACATCAGAGCACAGTGAAATCAGCTTGTCATTGTTTGGCTGGTGTGTTTGTGAGTGTAGGATGAATCATTGGGACCTTACTGTACAGCCATGCTTTATGTTAAGTGTATCTTTGTCACAGTATGTAGTACGTCTCTTACAGCTCACCTAACACCAGGAAACTTAGGACTTTGTCAGCTTAAAAAACAACCCTCATCAGTGCTTTGAGATGCTTATGGTTTAGATAGTACAGGGTCGGGTGAAACTGGCTCTCTGAGGTGATGATTATGAGGAGGAAGGTGATGTTTTGGACATTCTTTAAATAATATGCCTTCTGTATGTCCAGATAGCAATGGGAAGACAATATTCTTTTTTTATTTTATGCGTCTTTATAATTTTTTAATGTGTGAAATATAAATTTAAAAATTCAGTCATTAAGTTTCTGTACGCTTTTGGGCTATCATGGTTCATTCATTGGCCCAAAAAAGGACAAAGCACACAATTAACAATGCTAAAGATAAACTTCTTATAGATACCCCACAAATTATTATTTTATTATTTAAATTCTTGGCAAAAGTAATCATGTAGTGAATATCACAGCCCTAATTCATATTTTGCTATCCATCATTCAAAAGTAGTGTTACATCTTTTGACACCAGCTAAGTATGTTATGATAAACTTAAGGTTATGTCACATGTGATAATGTTTTGATATGTTACTGATAAATCCTGAATTACATACAGTTCTGCTGCAGGTCTGCGTTATAGCTGCCTGAACTAGCATTAGCTTGAGACAAGACATAATCTGCATTAAACTCCCAGAGCTTTTCATAGGTCACCATTAGCCAAAAAAACCTTAGAAGATACTTTATTGTCATTGCACATAAAATACAACAAAACTTCGTTTAGCATTCTCATTCCAGCAACATACATAAATAATGGCCTAGCAAATATGTACAAAAAATGTGGAGATGCAGAAATATTATAAATAGTAAGGTTATGTAGTCACAAGTGTCCACAGTATTTAATATTGCACTCAGTCCAAATGATAATCTATAAAAATCTGAAAACATGAATTTGTCATCCTTAAACCCATCATATGGAGGTACTGCTGCTAGAGGTCTCTCAACCAAAAAAAATAATGTCAACACAAGATGCAGTTTGATGACATCATACTGGTTTAATTAGGAATTATATGAAATGTTCTCATCTATTTTTATCTGTCATCTCTCTCCTTTCCCTTCAGTAACTTTTTTTTGCCAGTTTGCACAAAAGACGACAGCCTAAAAAGAAAAAAAAAACATCAAACAGACAAAACAAACAAAAGTCCAGAAAAGATCAGCAGCAGCATCATCATCATCTCTGTCAACAGCTTCCTGTCGGTCTGCGCGTCCTCTGCTCTCCTCCTGCGGTGTCGGCTGAAAATAAACCATATGCAGATGCACTTCAGTATTCATGAATAAGCAAAATGATGAAATGCGCTCATGCTAATAAGCCGCCACGGGACAACAACACCAGGAACAAAGTCAAAGCCACATTTACTCTTCTCTTACATAAACAATCACTCCTACTTGTTTTCCCTTCATCCCTGCTCCAAGTTTTTCATTTACATTGATTTTGCTTCCCTTCTTTAGCATAGTAAATAATTCTTGTTATGCAATACGACCCAGATCTGTCAGCAGTGATGTGGCCCGGCGGACCTGGTGACAGATGTACAGCTGACACACGCACCTTCAGAGGCCGGCATGTTGGTTTGATTGGTTTTTACCTTTTTCCCTCTGCGTCACACGGCGCCTCAAGTGCTTGTTGGGTTCCCAGGAGACTGTTGTTATGGACCAGTAGCCGTGACAACGATGCAAAGCAGCGAATGTGCAGTCTGCTTCTTCCAGATTCTGCTTGTTTGGCTGACAGATGGCTTTTAGGCTTTTTTCTCGAGCTTCAAGGTGAGCTGGAGCCCTCAGCTGGGGAACAAGAAGGTTTGGCTGTTGTTATTGTTGTCAACACAGAGGAAGCCGTAACTAGAGTCTGCATGTGGTCACTAGTTTACAGAGGGGTTTTTATTTTTGCTAGTATTCATTCAGGGCAGGCTGGGCTCAGCATTGCTTTGCCATATGCTTTCACAGTCCAGTGTGCTGAAAGCTTCAAGCATTCCAGTTCAATCCCAGTTGTCTGCTCTGCTGGAGCAAGTCAGGGGAAAAGTGTTAATCTGTGCACCACGAAGGATTTCACTTGGAGAACAGATTTTCTTTCAAGGAAGGAAATTATTGGCTGCACACACAAGATGGGATGGTTGGTGATATCAGGGCCATAGCTATCTTATTGTTTCTTGGAAGTGAAAGTTTTAACAACCATAAACCACAATTAATATTTACAAATAATGCTAATTTAAGGTTAATTTGAAATGAAATGTTCAGTGTAATTATTTTGTGCCAAAAAAACTCTCCAACATGGTCATGTTTCATTCATTATACATGCTAAATAAGTTCTCTGACTTGCATTTATCAGGTATTATTTTTACTATTATTATTAATCAAATACTAGATTTTAAAAAGGGACACATGAACAATAAGTGGAGGAAAGAAAAGAAAGGAACGATTTATTTATTTATTTATATTTTTTTCTTAAAATCTAACTGTGTGAAACATGACAGTCAGTCTGACTGAAATATTGGTTCCGAAGAGGCTTTTTCTGTGTTCGTAACGTTGTTGGAAAAAACAAGTTTGTTGCCTCGCTTACATAACCCTGCCATCACTTCCAAAAAGACACATCAAGCTTGCTGCACAGGATTATGGAACAAAATGCTGCCTGTTTACATATCTAGAAGACTGGAGCAATATTACATATTACCATATTACAGTCATGACTCTGAGCACCAGGTGAATTAAAGTTCAATAATCAGTTTTGCTTTTACGTCCATTCTTATCTTCACCATACTCTGATGAAATGTTTGGCTTTTTAGCTGCAACATACTCCACTTTAACTACCTATATACTAACTTTATCATTTTAATTTGTTTGTGTTGTTTGTGGGTTTAAAAGAGCTTCTTAACAAAAAACAGCTAAGTCCCAAGACTTTTGAAGGGTGCTAAAACAGTCAGCAGAACTAAGGGGAACTGCAGAGTGAAAACTTCCTGTGGGTTAGTCACATGACACAGAATCAGACCAGTGCTGGTATGACATGGGATGTGACTGCACAGCGCAGGTGTCCAAGACAAAACTTCACCACCAGACCAACATTCACACTGTTTTTCTGTAGAAAGCTGCTGCTTGGATGACTAAACATATGTGTCTCCATGAGAATGACTCTGCGTCATTTTCAGAGAGTTAAAAAAACAAACAAACAAACACACACATCTGGTCGTTGACCAATTCAGTTACACACATTGACAGTCTGAGGAGCTCAGGAGCTCTCCACAACTGCTGAAGCAGAAGACCTCACTGTTCCATCACTCCCCCTCCCCTCCTTTTCTCTGCCAGTCCAGGGATTCAAACCAAAAACTGGCAGACTTTCTGTGCCTCTGAGTTTATATTTGTACTGGCTTTGTCTTTGATCCAGTTGTTCAAATGTTTTTTTTTTTTTTTTTAAATAAATAAATCTGAATATGACTTTAAGAAGTCTGCTTCTGTCCTTCAAGTGATAGTCGTCACCAGTGGAGATGAGATTTATTATTAGACATTTTAAAATAAGTAGGCGGCGTTGGAAAAAAAAAGCAAAAGAACTGTTTTCTCATTTAAAGATAACTGGGAGTGTGCAGCGTTATCTGGCACTCTGCTCGAAGATGACAGCTGATTTTTCTGTCTGAGGAATTAGTTCTGTTTGTTTGTGTGTGTATGAATGAATTAGCGAAAGATGGATGGACAGAAAAAGGCCGTTAGCGACTCAACTTCATTTTCGTGGACTAATTTGAGGGGAGAATTCGTCTGTCTGTAATTTTTCACCGTTTTGAGACATCACAGCACAGCTGTATTCACTTCTGTTGTCTCCATCTGGATTGATCTCTTCTAAATTTGTTGATGCAGCTCGCCAGTTTACAGCTTCACACTACAGTGTTTTCAGTTTGCCTCAACAAATTATACACACAGACTTTACACCTCAAGCTGTCCCTGAATATTTAGGAAAATGGTTTATAAGGCTTTTAGAAAACACAAGTGACAATTCGCATCACATTTCCTTCTTTTTCCAAACAAAGAAGTCACCAATCTATGTCCATAGGGCGGCAGTTCACTTATCTTTTAATTGGACAAGAAGATTTTATAGATAATGTTATCCAGGGGGCTCTTTATGCAAAACATAGACCTGGAGTTACATTACAAAAGATGTGGATTTATCAGATTTACATAGGCACGTAAGTTAAACAGAAAGAATCACGATCAGCTCTCACACAGCTCTGGACAAAGCTCCTATGCCAGAGGGGACAAAAATGCTAAACATCTCAGTCCAAAATCCATTCAGGATGAATGAAGGCATTAAAATGGCAAAAGTGGCACCTGTGCTCTGACATCAAGTTCAGCAAAGAGGAGAGTGACCCCAGAAAAAACCTCTTTCCCAATAAAATTAGAGTCTACAGGGGGATGCTCAGGTGGTGATGAGGCTGAAGCTACATGATCAGGAACATATAACAACAGCTGCGAGTGTTACTGCAGAGATAAACACACTGTGCAGCAGCAGCGTGGAAGAGCAAATAACTTAAATGTCAGCTGAAATAGGCCACATCCTGTGGTACATTCTCCCTAACAAGTCCTTAATAAACTTACAGTGTATCCATAAAAAGTTCTGTCTGCTGTCTGCTCCCTCCTGTGAGCACATCAGTCCTGTCCTATGTCCTTTTCTTTAGATGCACCCTTCTAACTCACCAACCCTCTCTGCCACTACACCCACCCCCACAGCCTCCATCCCTTTGACACCAACCTCTTATCTGCAGGGCCAAGTACAAGACATGAGGTGACAGGCTCTTTATTGAAACCATCTAATTCCATTACAAGGTTGCTGTGGTCTAAAAAATGTTGGTAATTAGGTTTTCATAGGTGCCAGAAATGATCGGAAATGATCAAGAAATATTCACTAAAGAAGCAGTGAGCACTGTTTCATAAAGTTCAGTATCACACAATCCATACTCAAGTGTCAACATCTTTTACAGTATATTGTGTTCAGTACTGACCTGTTTGTTAGTTGAATCCAATCCTTCAATCCTTCGACATTGTGGCATGTCCCTTGCATTATCTAACAGCTCATTTCATGAAAACCTTTGATGCATTGAGACCTTATGCTTGTTAAAGTGCAAATTAAAGTCAAGCAGCCAGCGTTACCAGTAAGATCAGCATTTTGCAGCACTTGTTAGGCCGGATTTTAGTTAATGCACACTGTTCTTGCTGCTCTCAGCAAGATTTTTATGGAAATGCAACAAACTTATTAGCCACAGTTAACAAGTCAGCCCAGCCCCCCCTAACCAAGACACAATGGATTGACCTTATTAGCCCAACTGAAACTGCAGTGGCATTAATGCACATTTGTGGAAAGTCCTGTAAGCACACACCATAATTTGCAGACAAAGTTGAGAGAAAACTTCTACAACTTATGAAGAATACTCCTCTGAAGAATTCATCACAATCCATAATCCCTTATAAGAGTCACAGTACACCTTATTTGCATAGCCATTTGCTTGGTGGCCTTGTGTAGTGGGGCTTAAAGGAACGTTCAGTGCCTCCTCTGATTAATCACTCAGAGGAAAAAGAGAACTTTTCCTAGAATAACTCATTAAACGAGAAACCTTTTTTTCTTAAAACTTGGAAATTAAGATTTTTGAGGATCCATTACCTTGATCCCCTTTATTCCTCAAGGTGCATTCAACAAGTAAAAATAAGGCAACCATCTGCACATGGTTATCATACATATTCATAAATTCTCAGAAACAGATGTTTCAGGCTTTAAAAGTAGGAAAAGCAGGTATGCAGTTTAATCAATTAGCAAACTTATGCGTTGAACGTTTATGAACGTATCCCTGGATTTTACAGTATCACTTAGCGTGCACTGATTAATTGGATGAAACATAAAGTGTGCTTGGATTCAAGGTCGCCACCTGTGTTCTGATAGAGAGAGAGAGGATAGAAAGAACATTACTTGAATACAAAGTGAGAAGCAAATGTGTTTGTTGACTCACTTTCGACCTTTTCATGTCATAGATCAAACTCTCACATTTAATTTGTATTATTTAAGTAGTGCCAGGGCAAGGTTGGACAAAGATGATGAATTAATGCACCTGCAAGGATGCTTCTGTAGCCATGGCTCTGCCTTCTTGTTCAAACCATAATAAATTAACTGTATTCCTACAACAGTGATATTCAAAAATCACGACTGTGAATAGGCTGTGCGGAAGACGGCTACAGGGTTTTGCAATTTTTAATCTGGTTGGAACAAAGGGTGATTTGAAAATTGGCATAAATTGAATTTTTAGTTTCATTGCACTTCTTTAACAGAGTGCATAGGTTTGCATAGAAAAAACAAAGAATTAAGGCTCTGGGCAGTTTATTGATATTAAATCTCTTTTTACATTAGTCTTGAAATGGTCATAGACTTGGACATATCTGCTGTGATATGACATTCAGTATGAGTGTTGTCGTCTCCTAGTTCTCAAGGCTGTTTTAAAGCACGAGAGGTATTTTTTTATGAACAATGTTCAAGCTATTCCAAATTTTGTGTTTACATATACTTATAGTCATATAAATTATCATTATATATTGTTACTGATGATTATTTTCCAAAAAATTAAGGTGTATTAAGGTGTATATTTTGGGCAATATCCAAAGCCATTCCAGCATTGTTGTTGCAAAATCAGTATCAAGATAATTTGTCAGAATCATTGTGTTTTTTGGGTGGGTATGTATATTGGGGGAGAAAGCATGGTGTCACATTTTAGTCAATAGTGTTTAAATAAAAAAAATGAAAGCCGTTTTTACTTCGTATTTTTTTTAAGGCATGTAGAGGCTATAGCTGAAGCCATTGTTAATGTGTACAGTAACCATGGTTACACGCCATTTACTGTCAGGTTTAGCTTGAGGTGAGCATTGAATATTAATGATATTCCCTGAAGAAGAATCCATGCATAGATTAACAACCCACATTAATCCAGTGCACATTCCTACCTTTAACCTATGATCATAAAAGACAGTAAATTCGCAGGTTCATTAGCATTACAGCATTAGCGTACCTTTAAATAAATGCTGCTGTGCTGACCTGCATGTTCATGTGCTTTGAGAAGTTAAAAAGCAGACAAGATTTTCTCTAAGAGAACATCAAATATTGTTAATCATTCAGGAAATAAATCCTGAGAGCATCCAATTAAAAAAGACTGCTAGAATAAATGTTGGTCTACCTCCACATTCACAGCTCAGTTAACGACAGCTTGTGTTTTTATAAATGACAGCAGTGCTGGCCTGCATGTTTCCATGGTTTGTCTTCTGCTCTCTTCTGTTTCTTTTCTTTGTCTTCTGTTTTGTTGCACTGCAATATTCTGTTTTAATTTTTTTATTTTATTAATATTACTTTAGTTATAATTACACGTGTCCACTAATTCAAGGATTTTATGCATTAATGAAAGTCATTGTGTTTTTTTAATTTATACTTTTATTTATTTATTCCATTTATTTAGTTAGACCCATTTTAGTGGGCAAAGCATTGTTAATATTCATGTCCTCATAGTTTTCATTGACAATTCGCACCGTAGTCAGTGTGTGTTCCAGTTGCACTTATTGCGCTATTTCTAGATTTCCTCTTTGTGGAAGTCATCATTAGGGTTCATAAGAAAAGAGACACCATGTGTTCGCTCCAGCTCTTGTCTCAGTGATCCTGAGCTGAGTCAACAGAACGTGAAATCACTGTTATTATAGCATTCTGCAAGAAAACGGGCTCTTATTGCTTTCATGGCTTTATTACTGTTTGGTTTTAAATTGAATTTTAAGCTGTTGCTCACCAACTAATTCATTTCATATTACCTTGAAGATCTCTGTGTCAGGATATGACGTCTAAGGTTACGATCCTAAAATAAAATAACCATTAGCAGGAAATAGCCTCCTGGAGGATGTTCAAGGACAGTTGACTTTGAATACATACACCTTGTTGGAAGGATGACAAGAAAATGAAATGATTTAACATTATTCTACAGTCTACTCGGTGCTGGTTTTATACTCTATACATTAATCTGTTTCTCATGTTATTATATGATCACCTTAAATATTTTATAAAAATCAATTGAAAATCAGTTTTCATATTATCAGAAAGAAAAAAGGGCCACCTAACCTTAAATCGACCTTAAATCTATTATAATATGGTAGCCCGACTCTTCCTCAAGACCACGACAGCAAAAACATTTCCACAGCTGCTGAATGGAACTCAAAGACGCACAAGAAAAAGGTAAAGACCTTCTTCCGAACAATGAGGATCAACTCAAAGATCTGACAAGCACAATGAACATGCTGCCGAAAATAGTTTTCTCTGTGTTGCAGCTATTTCAAGTGGAATACAACAAAGAACTCTCAACGTTCTGTGATTCACCATTTTCGTGCTCTGTGACTATAGTAACGCCTTCTGTACCCTTCAAGTAATGTTTCACATGAAGGAAATCTTATTTAAAGACGTGAGCTTTTTGTACTGGGCAAGTAGCACCGTGCCTCAAAAAGATAAGCTCTAACTGTCCCTGAAAAATCATGGAATTAGCATCATCTTAGTTTATTAGCATAAAAAACTACAACCTTAACCTGTATGCAATTATCTTTCATCCTTGAGTCCGACTTTTAGAAATGTTTGTCTTAAGTTCCACATAGTTGTTGCACAAGTAGAATTTTAGCTTTTCTTTGTGAGCTGTCCTCAAAGGCATTTTTGTTCGTAATAAGGAAGCACTTCCATGGTGTACTCACAGGGGTGCAGTGGGGGGGTTATTGCCCCCCTGGTGCCTGTAATTTTTTAAAAAAATGTCGTGAAGTGCAATCATGGACTCCCCTGTAGGGGGATTTAAAAAGATAAAGTACCGTCTCAGGTGCCCTTACAGTGGAGAACGGTCAGGCTCTGTCATATTCTCATGCTTTAGCTGTTTGTCAGTCACCTGATTTAGAGCAAATATAGTCCAACATGCAACCTTTCCATAAAAACAATTTGTATTTTCTTTGATGACAAATTGAAAACTTTTAACTTTTACACTCTGCAGTCATCCTCTTTCAACCGTATGATTTATGAGTTAAATACAACTTGAATGAGAGCACATTAGTATACGCGGACATCTTCCTGGATTAGTGACCAAGGACAGAACAGTCATTCCTTAAAGCTCCAAAGACTCGTTTGAGTTCTAACTAGTGTGAGAGGACCTTCGGGGTTCATTCATGGACTGCTTTTTAAAAGACTTCAAAAAAACCTGATGACTTTACAAGAAGTATTTAAGTTCTGTGTTAAAAAAAAAAAAAAAAATTGAATTCCCTGTATATTTTGAGAAGCATTAATACAACATTGCATTTATGGAATCTTACACAAACAGCTGTACAACACAATGAGTGCATGTTCATGTGTGTTAAGACTGTGTAATGCCTCTCCTTTATCACAGCGCAACACTGTCCCTCACAACAAACCCCTGGAGAGTGAGGGATGAAAAGCTTAGCTGAGGAACTGAGGGGGCAGCACCACACGCACACACGCACGCACACACACACACAGACACCGTCAAACAAACAAACAAACACATGCACACACACAGACACACTCGTAACGCACACAAGTAAGCAAGAAAGCAATGAGCTGCATGACTGCACAAGGAAAACAGAGGTTTTCTGATGTTCAAAACACCATTTCTATCTTCTTCCCTTTCGTATCTTCACTTCCCTCTGAATCATCCCTTCCATTCACAAACACACATACACACACACACAAAACAGACACGTTTTCTGTACTTTCACCTGCACGTCTCTTTCTGTACCTCTCTCTTCTTGTTCCATCCTTTCCTCCTTGTTCCAACTTTTTGAAAATGTGATGACAAATGTCAGCACTGTAATCACAATAATCAAACTACTTTTGAAGAGAATAAAGGCAGGGAGGCTGAAGTGAGACAACAACTACCAGGACGTGAAATTAATTTACTCTCCAGTGTTTGATTATCAGGCGACACTTTTTCCTCCTACACAGGAGTGAACCCAGAAAAACAGCAGCCTCACAAAAACTCCCTCATCTTCGTCAAACAGCAGAGATACATGCTGACTATTCATCAAGCTGTCAGCCTCTACTTCCTTTACCTAACCATATCAAAGCCTCAACGAAACACTGCAATATCACACCGTGCTCCTAGAATAATTAAACTGAAAAGAGCTTTCACATTGTGTCCTTCAAATCAGGAGATATGCCACTCGGGTTTAAGCAGAAGTTTTAAGGCAAGTAAGACTTATTGGAAGAATTTGTCATGCCATAATAGGATTTCCAGCCTGCTGTTTGGATAATACTATCATGTCTGGGCAAGGATTGAATGGTTTAAAGGGGCATTACAAGCTGCACACTTCAAATAAGTGGTCATATTGAGTCTTTTCTAATGCCCAGACAGAGCTGGAAGCGCCCTAGTTTTATTTTAGAAAATAAATCCCAGATAATTTCTGTGGACATGGTATTAACACACTTTTGAACAACTGCCTCATTTAGCTACGAGTGTGCAAGATTGCTTAAAGTTGCACAGATTTTATATTGACAATGGAAAAAAAGGATAAGTTTGTTGTGGTGAACCCATGGATAATTATCACCCATCCCTGCAGCTCCCTCAGCTCCGTGAGGTGTTTAAGCATCTTTCAGCTAATTTTTTTTTGGATGTTGCCCTTTTGATTTGGTCTCACTAGTATCATTGCTTTGTTTTTAATAACAGCAGGCAGCTGTTTCAAAAGCAAAAAGCTCTGGTGCCCAAATGGCTATCCAAAGAAACTAGCAAGTGAGCATTTAGCAGCTTAGAAACCAACTATCTCCCTCAGAAATTTTCTGATAAACAAGCCAAAAAAAGTGTGAATATCGGCCTCTTGGACGGACACACTGTCCTAAGTGAGTGCTAATTTTGCTCCGTCTCTGCTTAATGTGCAAACATCAACTTTTAGTATTTCAGTGTTGTGTTACAGCTTGGTTCACTGCCCTTATGTAAAAATCCATTCAGTCAAGATATTTAATCATATTAATGCATGTAGACAAACAGACGACTACAGAACACAACTACATTTTTTCTTTACGACTGTGTAACTGCATCTTTTAAATTACAGAATATTTTACTGCAAAGCTTAACACGTGCTGCATGAATAATGAATAAATAAGAATAAAGGTACTACAAAGAGGTATTACTTCCTTTGTGATTACCACAGTCCTAATGCAGGGCCATGAAATACCACGGTGCTTCATCAACATTAGCGCAGATGGGTTATCGTGATATAAATCTCCATTCAGCAGCAGTAAGTGATATCCACTGGGAACTTATGTGAAATAAAAGCAGAGGTTAGAGAATGTTAAGCTTTCTCAAGTGATAGAAAGAGAAGACAAGGACAGGACAGTCTTTAAAGTGGGAGAGTCAGACTCACTGCGAATGACTGCCCTCACTTCTAAATCTTTGCTAAGATTTGTGACAGTGAAACAGAGAGAAAAAAGGAGAGAACCCATGGGTCAGTGATTTCCCAAACCTCAGCCAGACGCCTAGAGACAGAGGGAGAGACATATCTTTTATTAGGTTTTATGTCTAATGTAGTCTACAGAGGAAATAGTCGGCTTAAGGAGGGGTAGGACATGGATTGTAATACGAAAAGACAAGGCAAGTTTATTTATAAGACGCCATTTAGATGCAAGGCAATACAAAGTCCTCATGAATACAGGAGAGAGGAGAAAGAGAAGAGGAGGATCTCGTTTCAGGAGTTTGATGTGAAAAAAGCAACAAGGTTAAAAGATTTCAGGACTTGATTGACGGATGGAACTGCACAGAAATCACAGAGGTCAGACCAGAGCACAGGGAATAAGAATCTAAGGAAGGAGAGAGAAAGAGGGAGAAAAGAGGCTCAACAGAGAAGATGAAGTTTTGAGAGGAGGACTTTTTTTTTTGAAGAGACAAATAAAAAGACACATATACAAGAAAGACATGGATTGAGAAAGAAAAGGAGAAGTGGGAGAAAAAGAGGGGCACAGAGGGTGACAAATCCGGGATTAGCTGGTCTTATTGCCAGATGCAGGGTGTGAGCTGTTCTAACCACTGCAAACATGAGTGGGGGGGCAGAGCAGGAGGTGGGGCAGGTCCTGTGAAGCCAGCTAACAAATTTAGCTCCATTTATCGCAGCCCAGTGAGGCTAAATGTGCATTTACCTGGCCTGAGTGTTTCGCTAATCGTGTAAAACCGCAATTAGTTTGCAACCTATTGCGTCCACCTTCAGCTAGTTTTCTGCACGTCAGCTGCCAATTTTGGACAACACACAGTGGATGAATTCACCCTTCAGTTAAGACAAAAACATGCAGCTACAGCAGATTTACAAATGCACCACCCACTCGGTTGCCTCAGCTTTAGTTCTTAATTATCCTCCTCAAACTTTTACATTTTCTGAGGTCAAACTTTACCTGCTGTTCCACAAAATGCGTATGTTGTTCACACAGATAGTACTGATGCTACAGATCTGTCACTTCCATTTATCTACCTCAAGTTTGCTCTGTAGTGATTGGATGGATTGTATGCATCAATCATGATGACACACCCACATTTAGTAGCACCAAATAACTATTTAGAAGAAAACTTATGACAAGAATGAACACTTGAACATCCATCAGCGTGATATAAAATGCCCAAAATGGTGGAAACTGTCTTTTAGAAAAAAAATGACTTGATGTGTTTGTTTTTCTTTGGTGGGCCCATGTCTCATCTGCTGACACGAGATTTATGAGCCAGGCTTCAGCCAGACAACAAGGAGCGATCAAGATGTTTTGGCTTCACTTCTGAGGAGCTGTCATGTTGTCCATCTTAATCTACGCACATTTATCTGGACCAAAATAGTTGACAGACAAGCACGTGACCAATTTACATGGCCATTATAGTCCCTGCAATTAGGCTATTAAGAAAATACTTTGCTATAAATTTAAAGTGATTGGATAGTTTGACTGAGTTAGACTGAAGGCCACCATGTAGGGGTTGGCGATATATCGAATATACTCGATGTATCGATATATAAATCTGATGAGATGTATGAAATGACTATATGGCGACCATCGAGTACAAATTGTCATGTAAATGTTTTAAGCCGTCGGCATGTAATTCTCTTTGAGTTTTGCTTCTTTC
>JAPZDY010000014.1:15126833-15140407 GCA_029783645.1 Ctenochaetus hawaiiensis | reverse complement strand
ACAGGTGTTCCAAATACAGGTGGAAGGAAGATACTGCAAGGTTTTTAATCAATGGAACAGCAGCTTTAACATAAAAAGGTTTTGTTTTAATTGTTACATATCATGATGCGCTCCTCAATCTTAAAAGTAAGGATCAGTTTCCTTCATTGGTAATACCTGTTTAATTGAATGTGCTGTAATTCCAGCTAAAGGTTGAACAGATAAACTCACTGTGTAGCTTTTCCTCCTCTCAGTTTTGTTCTTTGCAGACCATCCTTCCATCATTAAACTACCTCTGTAATCTTTAAATTGTCAGATTTATGGATTTTTCTGTTAACTAGTTGTAAAATCCTTTGTCTTCCCATTTCACAGTGAATTTCGACTCTAATGTTTTAATGCAGAAGCTGTTTTTTGTTGGATTTTTTTCTTCTGCAAGGAAAAGGAACTGACTCTGCTTCTGCAGAGGCAGAGCTCTCTGTGGTCGTAATCTGCCGCCCAACAGAGACAGAGAGCAGAAAGCATGTTACTGAATACCAAACATGGTATGACCATGCAGGGAACATTAGAGAACATGCATCTTCAGCATTTTGCATTTGCATCAATCATCAATTCTATCATCCTGTTCGACTTTTTCCTGAGAAGCTGATAATGTATGACTGTCAGGATGGAGAAAATTGCAAAAGCAAATGCATGAAGTGTCCAGGGATGATCATTAAGGTACAGCAGTGGCATCCTGGCAAGAATTTGATGGACTGAGGTGTGTGTTGCTTTTCAAGCATCTCACAGTAGGATAACAAAACATGTTTAAAATGCAGAGAAAAACAAGTTTTTCTCCGGCACCAATCGGAAGCCTGCTTGCTTGACATTTTTTTTCCCCTGCAGGAGCATCTCTGTGAAGCACATTAGACAGGGTTGCTGATATTCCCACCAGGCCTTGGCCGAGACCGTGTGTTCATTCATCTTGCTTGCCAATTTGACCACCTCCTCTGTAAGGATGGATGGCAAGTTAGCTCTCCACTTGTTAGAACGGTTGAAAATAAGGAGCTGCTGCAACTGGTGATCATTAACTTGGTGTCATTTTGAAAAAAAAAATCCTACAACCAATGATTGTCCTCATAGAAATTTATCACAAAGGTACTAAAAAGTCATTGTGTATATGTGTGTGTGTGTGTGGGGGGCGAGACACCACACAGCATGGAGGCAGTTAAAGTGAGTAAGTGATGCAACTCCCTGTAACAAAGGTCTTGATCATAACAAAAGGTGTGTGTGAGTGTGTGTGTAGTGTGTGCATTAATGCAGAAGATAGGACAGTGTGCTGACAATGTCACAATGATAAAAGAGCACCTCGCGGCGCAGACCAAGCCCTTATTACACCAAGTGTGATCACAAAAATCCAACAATAGTGCAGCAACACACCAGTGGACTCGCTTCATGAACTAATTCCCTCTAGAACAGAGCAATAGCCTTTGGCAGCCATTGAACACGTCGTTTAATCAGGGTGTAATGCCTCTGTAGTATTTCATAGTTTCCTTATCAGGTCTGTTGTGCTTTTGCATTGCTTTATATTTCTGCAGATTTGCAATCATGCACATTTTTTTTTCTTTTGTTTTTCAGAATAAAGTGATGAGCATCGACGCTGTGAAGGTGAAACTTCAGGTAAGAACAAAAAAAGTCCATCTTTAATCCTTTAGTCTATTTAACTGGAGAGTCTGCTTTTTAATTTTGCCAAAGTTAGAATATGTGTGTGTTCCTTTTAATAAAAAATCACTAGCAACTGTTTCCCATGGCTTAAATACCTCCCATACATCTTCATTGGCTGCAGTGGGAGAGCGAAGGAGCCCGAACGATGACTTAATGAGGCCTTAGTTAATCTCTATCAGTCAATTAGCCTGCTGCTCTGCCTGACTGAAGACTCTAAAGGGAATAGCAGACTTTCCATAAGATTATCAGGCCCGGAAGTTATCAGCGAGAGACAGATGCAGATGAATCCTTGTCATTCAAAAACAGCATTAGATACTCTCTGATAAGTTTCCCGCCTTAATTACACATCACTCACATTCCCTCTGCCTTCATCTTTCACTTTTTTAATATGGATCCGTGCTCATCCATCTGTATATCTGTCGAAGTCTGTCTGTCAAATGATATTTCAAGTGATTAATTAGGAATGAGTTTATGAAAATTGCAGGCATAGACGCATTTTTGCAGCTACTTCAAAATTCTAACAGAATGGTTGAATTAAAGCATCACATTATGATATGTCTTAATGTTGTTTTGAAATATTGGAGATGCTGGTCCCATTTTGACAAATATATATAGAAGAATGATACATATTTAAAGTGTGTTAAGACAAAAAAAACAGGTAGTTAAAAGTGAAAATATGCTACTAAAAGTAATAGAAAGGAGCTGCATCTAAAAAAGAACTAGACTATATTACACAACTTAAAATGATGAAGTGGGTGTTCGCCGGATGGGTGAAAAGGAGTAGTGGTAAGAAAAAAGTTCTTAGATTAAATTTCTCTCCATCCACTGATGCTTGAATGCCTAAAAATGTGCTCAGATATTAAAAATTGGGTGGGAGTCAGTGCAGACGTCACAGTACAGTTTTCAAACATCAGATGAAACTGCAGTGATTCTTCTTTTTACTAGTTTGTACCTCTTTTCAGGAATCAAAAGTTACTTCACAGAGACAAAGTTGTGTTTAATATTATGTTGACTGATAGTGACCAGAGATGCCTTCTTGTTCTTCTCTTGCAGATTTGGGACACTGCCGGACAGGAGCGTTTCCGGAGTGTAACTCATGCCTATTACCGCGACGCTCACGGTAGGATTCCCCTCTGCTTGTCAGTACCAGCCTGCTTTGATTGTGACTGACATGCTTCCTTCTACCTTTTCATTTCCTCCTAACACTGCCATGCTGCTTTGACTGATGCATCATGGCCCTTGTTTTTTTTTTTTTGCAAAAGTGTGATTGACATCAGCTGTCTCTCTGTTGAATCCTCTGTCCTGTTGGGATAGTGAAAAAACGCTTGAGCTGATTTGATAGACTGGTGTGTGTGTGTGTGTGTGTGGGAAAGCATTCGCCTGAGGCTCTGTGATGTGCAGGTTCCCTTAAGCGAGAGGCTAACTGCTGGGTGAGAAAATGAGCCTGCCTCGAACGCTGTGGGGGGCCGGACAGCTATGAGCTATTCCTGTGTGTGTGTGTGTGTGCGTGTGTGTAGCAGTTATACCTTTAACAACTCCCTCCACAGACAGCAGTGTGCCTCAGGCCAGCCTGAGTGAGCAGGTGCTGAGGAACACACACACACACACACACACACACACACACACATTTCTGCACAGGCTTTCTCCCAAACACCAATATGTTCAGAATCACACAGAATGGCATCGTAATGGGTGATTTTGTATCTTTATGTATGAGTGTGTGCTTGTGTGTGATTGCATGTGCCGACAGATTTGTCGTAGTGTGTGTATGTGTTACTGATGAGTGTGTACATGTATGGAATAATGTGTCCTTGTCATCTGTAACTACACGTCTGTGCTTTTTCCTTCTTTCCCAGTAAATATGAACAAGTGTGAGTGTGTTTGTATGTGTGTGGCTGGCCCATCAGCCTCATTCTGATCCGTCAGCGCAACAGTTTACTCTTGCTGATCTTTAACAAGGCACCCTGGGAGCCTCAACCAGCTCTTCTTGAGTTGTCCGTCTGTGGCTGACTTTTAAATAAAGCTCATTCAGTGTGACGGGCAGGACCAGGGGAGCGCACACAGTCCGAACGAGGCAGTCACGGAAGCTGTCAATTGCTGTGAACTAATGGACGTTTTTTTTTTTATGAGTCAGACTTTGAAATGTAACGAGTCGACAGTCAGAGAGAGCTCTGCCTGGTTTTCTAAGAATGGATAGGTAGGAGTGAGCAAGTGTGACGTCTAAAAAAAGATGTGATTAAACTTCCGTAACATCAGCGTGACACATTCATTTTGAGGAGAGACACTGGCAAGAATTAGTCCTTTGAAAAGTTGTATGAAAGATAAAGACTGTAGTTATTAAAAAATCACTCAAAAAACTACAAACCAGTGTATGTATGACATCCATTGCCTCAGAAACAATGATTATGTAGCTCTCTTGTATCTGTTATTCTTCTACACCTTCACATTAAAACGTTGGCCAAGCACATATGCTCCGCTGTCTCAGTTAGATTGTTATTTTTTTGGAGCTTCTCACTAAAGCTGAAGTTTTCAGCCACTGAACAGCTCCCCTGCCATCTGCTATTAGTTAACAAAAAGATTTAAGCACATAAGGTGTTAAATTAGAGTGTCACTGAAAATGAGTCTCAATGAAAAGCTCAATGTCAGCTGAATGAACAGTGTGCCAGTTTTTTTTTCCCTTTCAGAAAAACAAGAGCATCTCTAGTCTGCAAGTTATGTCACTGCCCAAACTAACAGATGAATTCACAAAAATGAGTCAGCCTATTGTCATTTCTTGTGAATAAGTGTCTTCTTTGTGGGCTGTTCTTCTCTGTTGGAGGCTGATGTAGGCTCATACACAGCATCACTCTGTACTGATGCAGAGAGTGCGTCAGAAAAACACCTCACAGCACTTAAAGATGGCAGCAGAGTTCTAAGAATGTTCAAGGAAAATTCCTTTTCTATACAATAATGCTCTTTTTTGTTCATGTAAATATCATTCCTATTAGTAATATGGTCTTTTGAATCAACTTGTTGACTGTTGAGGTCTCGGAACACAGGCACGTTGCTAAAAAGATGTCAGTCAATGAGAGATTGTAACCAATATTTGGATTTTCCTCATTTTCATTTTCATTTTTACAACCAGAAATAGTTGAGATGGTTCAGCTAACTGATGTCTTAACATCCTGTGTAATTGTCTGCCTGCTCATGTTTCTTTCCCGGTTGGACTTTGATGTAGTGATTCTTTTGTGTTTCCAGACCTCTGCAATTATATTTGTGGGTGAGTCATAACTGATAGAAATAATGAGCAAAACAATGAAAAAAGACCAAGTTTTAAACCACAGCATCCTCTTTAATAAGCTGTGCTCTACTTTGGCACAGTTGGAGTCAAATGCTAACTGTAGCATGCTAACATGCTCACAGTGACAATGTTAACTTGCTAGTGTTAAGCAGTCTCAATATTTGCCATGATCACTGTCATAATTAAGTGTGTTAGCATGCTAACTTTAGCTAATTAGCATCTAACATATAATACAGCTGAAAACGATGGAAATGTCACAATGTTTGCATATATTTGGTCAAAAAACAAAGAAATTTTACCCATTAAAAGTTAAACCTTATGATAGCACTAAAGGAATTATTTAAGCTATGGAGTATGGTAATTATTTTTAAGGAAAGATGGATGTATGTGCTAAATTTCACAGCAGTCTTACCAACACTTAACATTCTACTCAAAACCACAAATGTCAATCTCATTACTGTGGAAGAAAGGTCAGATGATCACCGTCATCATCAGGATATGTCTTCTGGCAATCATGGATGTCTGTACATAAAATTAGTGCAAATCCATCAAAAAATGTGAGATTTTTTTACCACATGAGAGGAAATTATGACCTGAGGATGAAAAGTCAGGGTATCAACAAAGTCAGTAGGATTTACCATGAACAATCTGTCAAAGATATGCTGACAGTCTATCGAATAGCTTTGTTTGAACAAAAGTGGAGGACAGATGGGCTCGCAATGCTGTCTTTATAGCCACCCAGCTACCTCCCTTAAAATCACACAGCATTTAATGTTGAAATGAAACAACAGCAACAGTAAAATGCATTGCCAGATGACAGCTCAGTAATTGTTTTGAGACAGTGAAGCATCGAAGTGATGCTTTGCCCCTAGTCAGTACTGATGTTCACTTTTTTTTCAGCTTTGGCCCTAATCTCAACTGTCATTAGGACCTTAATGAGAGAGCAAGAAGATCCAGACAATCAGTGCAAATGAGATAGTGGTTGCAGTGAGCCCAGTGCAATCTGCCAGGCCCATCTGGTGTAGAGGGCGCTGCGAAGGTCCAGCTGGGTCCAGGAAACAGCAGCCGCACAATTTCCTTTTTTTTTTTTTTTTTCCTTTTTTTTGTTTCCCCAAGCTCCCCTGTTGGAGCTGACAGTTTGTCATTTCCACCACATGGAGAAAAACCACAGGGTGTTAAAATAAAAAAGAGGGAAAAGAGACTTAAGAGGAGAGACAAGTAACAAGAGGGGGTTGACAGGACATGGAGGGATAGAGACATAAAATAAAAGAGGGGATAATGAGAGAGATAGAAATCTGATGCAGGCATGAGTGAGAAACAGTGACAGGTGGACAAATTTAAGTTCACTTCATTTATTTAATTAGAAAAAGAGGAACAAAGGGCTGAAAAGTGCTGTGAAGACAAAAGGCAGGTGGCATAAATCAGAGCATGCAGTGAAAGAGAGCAGGATGAATAACAGGGTAGAATAGAAACTTGCCCCGTATTAAAGTGGCATTATGTGCTTTAAAGACTCAAGTTGAATAAAAAAAAAAAAGCTCAGGTGATGGAGGAGAGTCAGAGTTTTATTCAAGCATGGATTTATTCTCCATCACTTCCATTAACTCTCTGTGAGAAGTCCATTTGTAGCATAGAAATCACTTTGCAATTATGGATATTTTAGCTTGAAGTGAGCGTCCTCCAAATTCCTTTTTCCATTACGGGAATGAATGTGAAGGAACAGAATGAGTCGTTAGATTTCATGGCACAGGTAACGGCTGTGCTGAACTGTGGTTTATGATTAAAAAGGCTTGTTGAGCTGTTTTGTTTGGAACAAGGTGCATCGGCTGCTTCATTTCTCTGTACTTGGACTCCATAAGGTCCTTTTGATTCCTATAGGGTGAGGATGGAGAGGGAATCAAAATTTTTAACAGATGAAAAGTTCAGGGGATTACTGAAGTTCACAGAGACTACAAATGACTGGAACAAAGATAGTTATGTCAAAGACAGAGCCACTGTGACATCAACCTGTCAGTTTATGGAGAACTGTTTCAGAGCCTTAAATTTGGCATTTTGACCTTCACCATCCTGTTTTCTTTTTTTTTTTTTTTTTATCTTTTCTGAGCCAGAAGTGACCTTATGTGGATGAGAGGGTGGAGCTGAAGACAATATGCTGCTTTCACTCACAGTCCCATGCTTTTAATTATACATAACTCAAAGCTTCGATGTAATTAGTAATTATGTAAATATATTGTGATATATAAATTCAACCCTCTTTATAGATGACATGAACAGGGATTTAAGACCAAAATAGTTTTTTATACCAGGCTTCATCATGTTTATTCCTTCTGTAATGTTAGGTATTTTTAAAATGGCGCTCTATGAGGGTTAGGCAGCCTCAAGTGGCCAACTGAGAAACTGCAGGCTTGGCACTCTCACTGATGGCTCAGTTTTTCAGCCCTGGAGGTTGCTGCTTTGTCTGAGCCTGGTTGCATTGTAATCTGTCCATCAGTTGAAAGAACAGCACTGAATCAAAAACGACAATGTTTTGGTGTTGCTTGTCATGGGATCATTAAAATCATCATGATTCATCCTCTGTGAAACATGAATTTGTGCAAAATGTCTTTACAGTCTTGCAAGTGTTTATCTCTCGAATATACATTTACGACAAGGAAAAATACTTAAGGAATCTGCTCAGCTAAGTGATCTAATCTTATTGAATAAAAACCCAAAAAGTCAGTTTTATTGACAATCAGCTTTGTAAGATTGACAGTGGTAATCCCAAAGTAAATGCTGTGAGAATGTTTCAGAGAGGGAAGCCGTAAAAATAGCAAGAGGTTTGGAGTTTCCATGTCTCAGTTAATTGATCTATTTCGGAGGTCTTCAAACGATGAAGCAGCACCCCTCAGGGAGGCAACATGTGGGCAAACATGTAGGCAGCATGTGGGGCAAAGAAGTCCAGTTATTGTATTTTGGCCTGATGATTTGGCCCACTCACCAACATTGTCAGCAGTTAAGTTACTTGAATCCAGCTTTCAGGACCAAGTTTTCAGGTTCTTTAATTAAAATGGAAAGTGCTTTAAAAAATGCTGGTAAGAAAACTTGCTCACTGTTATTTTTTTTTAAAAGAGGTTTATTTTACTGCTCTAATCTTTAAAGTAATTAAAGTAATAACAAACATAATCATAACTGTACAAACGTGTGAAAAAAGAGCAATTATTTTTGTTTTATGGCGAATAATAACCAGTTTTAAGCTGAACCAACCAACCACTCTAACACAGCGAGACATAGAAATCATTTAAAAGGGACCATATTTGTTAGATAGTATTAGATAATATTATCTTGTGTAATATCAAATCAGTATGCTAACAATATCTTTCATTTTTTTATTTATTTCATTCTCAGATATAATGCAATATCTACCTGACAGTGACTATAACAAAATGGATGCAGCAAAAAAGAAAAGCAGTGACAGATGACAAATGTAGGAGCCACAGAAGCTGCTTCTATTGCATATTTAATCAGTGCTGTTACCTCATTTTGTTGCTGCTCTTCTTTTCCTGCCTGCATCATCTTGTATTCTCTCTATTCCGTCTTCTTGGGCAACTTCTTTCATCTCTAATGAGCAACTGAAGGCTTCAGTCAGGGGCAGCTTGTAGGGGTGAAACATGTCCCATCATAGACAGGAGGACGGACAGTGATAGAGGAAACAATGATCAGTGGTTGAGGTAAGAAAAGTTTGAAGGGGTGTGGCAAATTACAGGAAAGATGGGGGAAAAGAGAGAGGAGGAGAGGAAAGAGACTGATGGAGGAGGGAAACAGCCATTGGGACCCAAAACTTCAGGGTATTTCTCTGCTACATAGAGAGCCTTGAGCTGTACGATCCATCATCAGACTCTGTCTTTTTCTTAGACACACACACATGCACACCCACACAAACACACACACACACACACACACAGACAAACACTCTCACACATGGACGCAAATCTTACCACCTTACTTTCTGCATAATAAAACTGATGTGCAAGGTCACAGTGGAAGACGTTTTTCCGGCTTTATTCTCAAGCATCTGAGTGAAGTGAGCAAGGACAAAGTGTGTGTGTGCATGTGTGTGTGTGTCAGTGCCCTTCATGTGTTTGCAAATGTATCTGTCAGCTTATCCTCTCCATTAAACTTTTTTTCATATACAGTATAATATCTTGGCTGACTCTATCGTCCTCAAATATCGATCCAACCATGATATTTCACATGCTTTACCTTAAAAAACAACATTTTTTCACGCATTAATGGATTCTGCTGTCACTACGTCTGGAGAATACAGTAATCACCTCTCTTTGTGATCGATCCGCCACTTTCTAAAACGGAGATGGCGAGGAGCCCTGTGGACTGTGCTTAGCTTGGAGAACAGGCAGGAATGAGAGCTGCTGCTTTGACTGTCACAGGAATAATGGAGGTGATGCTCAATCTCATTTTGTCGTACACTAACATGAAAGGGGGATGGTGGGTTGGGTTGGGTTGGGTTGGGTTGGGGGGGGGGCGGCTGGGCGCGGGGGACTTGCCTTTAAGGAATAAAGTGAAACTCATCAGGCAGATATCAGACACACTGTGGCTTTTCATTAGCAGGTGTAGTTTGAAGCAATCAATCGGCGCGCTTTTAATTTTCATGCCAGTAATGGAGCAGAAGAGTGGCTGCTGGCTGCCATTTGCAAGCTGATGGAAATATTCTGGCAGCTAGTTTTAGTGTGCATGTAAATCAGCCTGTGAAAGTCTCTTTTATCGAAAGTCTGCAATTTGATGTTGGAATAGGGAATTTTTTTTTTTTTTTTTTTATATAACAAGTGGCAAAAGCAGTTAAAATATTCTCATTTGTTTTTTTTTTCCTGCAGATCAAAAGATTCTAACACTGAGCTCCAAATATAAAACCAGGGTCTGCAGTTGATTAGCATAGCACATTATACTGCATAGCACAAACACCCGGAAGCTTTAAGAAAACAGCCAGACAGGCTTTGCACTAAGTTTGAAACAAAATGCCTGAGCTGAAGGTGTGTGTTATGATGATGTAAGATGGTGAATGATCAAAATGTCTCCATGAAGTAGCTCTTAAGAGGAGGGAGGAGGAGTTGCAGTTCATATACACATCAGAAAAAGAACTGCTCACCTCTGCAGCGTGTTTGTGCTTGAAACTAGTGTTTTCATTCACTCCAAACAGCGTCATAAGTATAACCATTACATGTGCTGTCAACAACCTCGTGTTCAGTATAGTCGCAAACACAACATAACCTTTTATGTGGATTTTCCTTCCTTCCCCTTTATATTTAGCAGGATGGCACTAAAAATGACATCAAATGACTTGGCAGCTAAAAAGAACAAGATATCAGTAAAATGGAACTGGTTTGTAAAGTTTGTAAAAATGGCAACACAAAGTATCTTTTTGGCCACCTCCAAAAGAAAGACTAGTCAGGAGTGCATCAGCCTTAACCATGCAGCCAGAGACTGCAAGGCCAGAACAACGGCACTCCATATGGCAGGACAAGTGTGTGCTGGGAAGAGCTAACTGATGCAGTGATCCTCCTCTTTTTTTCATTTGCAAGTAGTGAAAAGTTGCACTTAATTATTATTATAAACTAATTCATTTTTTTCTTAAATCCTCATGTGTATAAGCTCCAGTTTCACAAACTAGATCTTCAGCACTCTTGGTCAAATACTTGAGCACAAATTGTGAAAAAAAAGCACAAGTTATGCATGTTGTCCTTGCAACAAATCCAGTCATAATAGCATTTTAGTTCAACATTTACTGTGGAGATGTGTGTGTAAAAAAAGACCTGTTAGCCTGTAATACTTTATATTAAATGTGCTTTTTATTTGTTCGGAGCCACAGCTGAACTAACCATCTTCTGACCTCCATTTCATATGTTGTTTACAGACATTACACTGGAATCAATCCTCTTATCTAATTCCCAGCCAAATAACACATGTGTATGTGTTAAACTATTCCCTGACTGTCAAAAAGAAAAAAATGCAGAATGGCAACTTTGTGATGCTAAATATGTCATTTACTTTTTTATTATCACTGATGAACTTACTTGTCAGCAGCATTTTACTGTTGAACCGGATGTGTCGATGTCTCACTAAATTTAATGTCATACTCACTGTCTGTCTGACATCCTTTTGTTTTAGCTGCTGTTCTGTATCTAAAATGTTATTTACGAATCAAACCTTTTATGAGTATCATTAGACTCTCTCTTCATGTCTCCTCTTACTGTCATTCCATAAATTAAATGCTGATGCTTATTGATGCTGTGATATGAACAGTATAATTTCAGGATCATTATGCATCATTTGTAGAAGCTAAAAATCAATAATCATAAAACCCCCGCAGTGTATTTCAGGTTAATGTCTATTCACATTCATATGCAGGCATCACTTGTTTATGTGACTCATATTGGAGGGAAAGAGAGCAGCCAAGGTCGGTCAGTGATTATTGACTCAGATTAGCATCTAAGAGATGATGGATGGCAGAGCGCGTTGTGGATCACTTCACTCCATCAAACACTGTCCCTTCCTGCTCACGGCTTCCTGCAGGAACTTCAGCAGTCAAGGTGGTAGTGCCTTAAGGTCAAATAGTGATTATCTTGTGTAATGTTGTGTGCTGGCTTGGGTTGGTTGGCATTTTGGCAGGAAAGTGAGAAATTTAGGGCTCAGTTGAAAAGAATATTGAGATAAAGAAAAAATTAAATCATGTCCTGTTTATTGAAAAAACTGGATACCAAATAAAATGTAAATAAAAATTTCAGAAATCACCTTTAAACCTAAACAGTTCTAAAATCACCTTAACCACATTTGCCAAGTTTTGTTAATGATCTCCTAATTGAAGGCAACATCAGCCACTGCCTGCTACATCTCCTGCCCATCCTCTTCTACTTTTACCTGCATCGTTGTTTTTCTGTTTCTTTCTCTGTCCTTAACATCCTCTATTTTTTAAAGTTATTTCTATCTAATAGATCCTATTTTGCAACCACAATATAATCTCTTGTTATAGCAAAACTGCACGTCTCTAAAGAGAAACAATGTGTAGGAGAGATGAAGGTAAGCAAACCAGACCTCTGTAGCTCGCTCCTCATCTCCACTTGATGCTAGCTGTTTTAAGTCATATTAACCTCCAGCACAACATATCTGAATCTTTTACAATTGGTTGAGTTGTATTGTGGGTAACGTAGGCGGCAGGTTTTGACTTTTTGAATCTGCAGCACTGAATCCCTCTTTTTAAACTTCTGTGAGCTCAGAATTGTATAGATGTACAGAGCAAAATCTTGTTTGAAACTTTGAAAGAAAGTTGTCATTTCTGTCTGTTTATTTGCAACCACAATGTAATAAAAAAAAAACCCTCTCTGCGTCTTCACTGCTGTGAGAAGATTCTTCAGCCTCATCTCACTTGTGTTCTTGAAGAGATGTAATTGGATTTGGGGAGGGTGACGGAAAGCAGCTCCTTGTGCTTTCCTCTGGTCTCCTTGTGGCTGATAAACACAGGAACCACGGGAGAGGAAATTAACTCATGGGACAGGTCATATCTCTCTCTCCCTGTTTCTTCTCTCCTTCTCTTTCTCCCCTCTCTGTTTTTTTTCCCCCAGTTTGACAGAGCCAGACCATGCTCACGGTGATTACGACTCATTAAACACACTTCATGGACTTGTCTGGCTGGAATAAACAAATCGAGGACTTAATCCGAAATACATTGGTAAAAATGCAGCCCCAGCCGAGAGGTGGAGGTTTGCATAAGTAAAGGAGAAGATGGCTAGAGGGATTACACGCAGGTGGAGAGGCGCTGTGGAGATAATTAGCTTAGGCCAGGTCCTCTAAGTGAAGGTTGATCCAGCTGAGAAAATGAACTACAATTGCCCTCGAAGGTGTAATGAGTTTTTTTTTTGTCTGACAGAACTTTATGATGCAAACCCTCTAGTTTGTAGTAGAAAAGTAGTTGAGGTGATATTATCTTCTACAGCAGCATGGTGCTTTCTGAGGTAATTAGAATTCACATGTGGTTATGCAGTCAGGTGTGAAACTGTTTCTGTGGTTAATGTAACATCTCAGCATTTTGCTCAGCTAACAGAGGAGGACAAGGTTTTCTTTATGCAGGATGCTTTTGTTTACTGCGACCTGCTCTTTAAAACATATAGCAACACTGACACAGAGTCACCTTGCTCTCATCATTGCAGTCAGAAATTGCCTGCTAGCAAAATATAGCCATGAGGCTAAAGTGGAAAGTTTGTTTAAGGCCTTGGAGAGTACTTCCGTATATGTGAAATGTTGTCTAAAGCCTATAGAGGTTACAGAGGAAGCTGTGGGGATGTTGTAGTAGATGGCGTTGGTTGGTTGATGACTACAGGTTTGAAAATTGTAAAAATATATATGTCTTTTGTAGCCCGCTCCTCATCTCAGCTTGAAGCTAGCAGCTTGAGTCTATAGTATTTGCTTGAGCATAAAACATCAAAGTCTTCAACAGTTGTTGAGTTGCATTCTCAGTAATCAGTCCCTCCAGGATTTCACGGGCGTTTTTCATGATTGTTGCGGCCTAAAATGCCAGAATTCACAGCAGCGTTTCTAAAAAATTGGGATGTAAGGTGCGATTTTGTTAGCG
>JAPZDY010000014.1:15084506-15099889 GCA_029783645.1 Ctenochaetus hawaiiensis | reverse complement strand
CTAGACTGGAATGGGCTGGATGTATTAAATGGATGATGTTGACTGAGGTGAACTGGACTAAATTTAACTGGACTTTTCTGAACTGAATTGCTGTGGGCTATTACAGTGAACTGCACTGATTGGTCTGGACTATAATAGATCAGGACAAACTGGACTAGATCTGACTGGGCTATGAATGGAGTAGATAAGTGAGTGGATAAACAATGAAAAACAAATGAGAACCAGCTGGACATTGAACCTTGAATTTCTTCCGTTTGTTTGGGACGTTGATTTCTTCTAGGACACTTGGATCAGTGCCATTTTTTTCTAATGAAAACTCTGATAATAGTGTGTTTGCATTGCACAATGAATAGATTTATATTACAAGTTAATTTTTAATTGTTACTGTAACTGACTCCTCTAGGGTCAAAGCAACAATTTGGCTCATCTGCCGTCATGGTGCATTGATTTTGACCTCTTTTCTGGTTGTTTGTAATGTAGGTGATGTGGGAAATGGGTTACAGTATTTGTACATGTAGGCTAATGGCCTCAATTAAATAGATCAATTTTCAATACTGGACATAAAAGCTTCATGCAGGTATGTGACTCAGCTGAGAGTAATGTGTGTGTATGTGTGTGTGTTGCAGTTGTCATTTGCACATGTGAATGGGGCAACATCAGTTTCCATATTTGTGTTTTTGTTTGCACGTGTGCATACATGTATGATTTGTGTTATGGAGACGACCGGCCTTCCAGTTATGCAGTCCCATTAAGATAAGCCACCTCTCCACTCATCCGAAGAACGTCAACAAACAGCAAGGAAAAACCTCCTGCTGTGACACACACACACACACGTTACAGACGCAGGCTCTGCCTGGTTTATTTACTTTTCTGTGGAGTAGTCAGAATAGGCCACGTGTATCTGGAGTGTATGTTTTCATCCACCCTCGCTGACATTTACCTGATATGATGAGACAACAAATGAAGAGGAGGAAAAGGCAGGGGATGGCACACAGTTCAAGATGAAATTATGTGGAGGAGGTACTTTATGTGGTTATGTTATTATCTTGAAAATATAATTACTATGTGTATATTTTATAATTTTTTTAATCAAATTTGCCAGGACTGGTAGGGGGCAAGGCATGCATGGAGAGCATGGTGAGAGTTCAGCAGGAGGAGGCAGGAGAAAAACATGTTATGACAAAGAAAATATCCTTCCACCAAACATCAGTCTTCATCCATGTGACTGAATCGCTGATACAACAAAACACACAAGAAGGTACTTTAGAGTTGTTACAAATGATTCAAGGCGGTAGAGGCTTTTCTTTACAATGACTTACCACCATTACTGAGTCCAGCAATCAGTATGAGGAATTTTTAGAAGAACTGGATAACCCAAACAGGAAAAAAAAGCACATCTTATTTAGCTTCTGTGAGTGACTGACAACCTTGTCTTACATCTTTCAATGAAACGTGGCTTGCAGGGACGTAGAACAGAGGGGTACAGTGGAGATGGGCTGAGACAAAGCACATGTGAGATGTGGTTCTCACATGTGTGTCACATGTGAGAACCTCTTGCTGAATTTGGGTATCTGGAATATTAATATGTGCTGCTAATTCTCAACATTTGCACTTTTATTTTAGTTTAAGATATTTGTGTGTATTTGCAGTTGGTAAGGGCATCTATGAGCTGACTGATGAGTGTCTGCAGCGTGGCAGTACAAACAGCCTGGCAAGAACAACTATAGGGAAATCAGCAAGTAGAAAAAGAAAAGCCAAGCTACAGTGAACAAGACAAGGAAAAAGTTCCTTATTTACTTTCTGCAACACTGTTTGAAGATTTTTTTGTGGAGGCAGGTTACCTCATCCTCGGGCAGATGAGTGACACAGTGTGTGATGCACAAGCTTAAAAAAGATTGGAGGCAGGAGAATAAGAACAAGTAATAGGTTTTTTTTTTTTCTAAGGTTGCATGGTGTAGCTGTAATCACATAGTCTATAGAAAAGCTGCTGCATCTCAAATCAGCTAATTTAAAGAGCTCCCATCAGCTCCTTTCACCCCTTCCTTGTAACTACCCGCCATTGAAAGAAGGTTCCAGCATTCCTGCTGTGTCCAGCTGATGCTTAGATCACTTGGGTCCATTTTTACCATGGCTGATCTTTGCTGCTCCTCCAGAGCTCTGTAGCTCTAAAATGAGGGTAGCATGATTGGTGATGCAACTTTTACAGCCTGATTATGCCATTGTGTAGCTTTTTGTCCTGCAGTATTTTTAAAGTGCATCCTTGGTGACGTGTCAATAAGTCATGATTTCACTGATAATATTTTTGATAAGGTCTATTGTACTGTGCATTTGTGGGTTGATTTGATCCTTTGCTGACTGTTGAGTAATATGGCATTGTCTGCAGCTCATAAGTGACCATGAGTAAAGGTCATTTCTGCAGGGGGTTGGTGTAGCTATCAGGCTTTTTTCCCCCCTGGTTTGGTTCATGTTTCACTCCTCCACACTCTTTGCTTTGCAATCCAAATTGTTTTCTTTCCTTGTTAGAATACATTTTTTTTAGTTTTGCTTTCTTTTTCTTAGATAGAATCATGTTTCTCTTTTTAATTCCATGACTTTGCCTAAATGTCAGGAAAGACTTTTTTAGTTTGATACCTTTTTGGCTCTGTTTATAAGTAAATAATCAATTGAAATCCTTTTTAACTACATATTTTGTACTGAGCCCACACCAGTCAGGTTTCAGAACTAATTACAGTACCATCTCTGCAACATCTCAAATTTTAAATGATATTGGGTCTGCGGTAGATGATCATAAATATTGTGCTGCTCTGTTTGTCGACCTATCAAAGGCTTTTGACACAGTCGATCGTTCCCTGCTTTTACAGAGATTGTCAAGTATTGGATGTGACTCTAATGCTCAAAGATGGTTCCTCAATTACCTCTCAGGTAGACAGCAGTGTGTAAACACAAGTAATGCCCAATCTCCATTTTTATTGTGAACAAAAGGTGTCCCTCAAGGTTCAGTTCTAGGGCCTTTCCTTTTTACAATCTACATTAATGATATTGTCCAGGCCCTAAACACTTGTATGGTTCATTTATATGCTGATGATACCATTTAATATGGTTGGGCAGATCCAATACAACGAGTCATCGACAAGCTGCAATTTTCATTTAATATTCTATAGGAGGCACTCATTGGCCTCAAACCCATGTTAAATGCAAAAAAAAAAAAAAAAGGTTTTTACAAAATCTAGGAAAATTGATTATAGTATATGTCACAACAGCACCTTATCAGGTAAATCGATCAAAAGAGTCCCACATTACAAATATCTTGGCATCTGGATTGAAGAAAAACTCACTTATAAATTTCATGTTAATAATCTGACTAAACAATTGCGGATGAAACTCAGCTTTCTCTACAGAAACAAATCTTGCTTCCTAATGTTTAGTAGGAAAAGAATTGTTGAATCTGTTTTACTCCCTGTTCTTGATTATGGAGATGTAATTTATAGACATGCTGCTGTTTCAACCCTTAAGTCCCTCGATGCAGTTTACCACTCTGCTCTTTATCACCGGATCACCAGATTTATCACCGGTGATACCTACACTACCCATCACTGTATTCTGTACAATAAAGTGCGCTGGCCGTCTCTCTCTATGAAGACGAGACCAACATTGGTATTTATTTATCTACAAAGCGCTCCTTAACAAATTACCAACTTACCTTACATCTTTATTACACTTAAGAACAGGAGTTTATCAGACCCGCTCTCATGACTGGAAAGCACTTCATGTTCCTTATGTCAATTCTGAATTAGGAAAGACTGCTTTTAGGTTCTGTGCTCCTGACTCATGGAATAACTTGCAATGCATTTTATATTTAAAGTCCCTGATGACTTTTTAAAAACGCGCTTAGAAGTCTTAATGTTCTTAAATGTACATGTTTTAACTAGGAATTATCTTAATCTGTTATAGAATTCTTATTGGCTGTTTATTTATTATTTCTCTGTCTTTTTCTTGTTTTGTTTATATTGTATTTCTGCTTTGCTGCCTAATGTAATCTTGGCATCATTGAAAATGAGGGCCACCCCTCAATGTATTCCCGAGAAATAAATAAAGGTTGAATGAATGAATGAATGAATGAAAAATAAAATGGCTCTCTGACTTAAATGTTCCCGTTGTAGAAGTTTTAAAGTTTCTTCATGACTTCCTTCTCAAAATCATTTTTTAAGCCTGCCAGTTGCACAGCTAGGCACAGAAATGGCAGTGTCAGTCAGTCAGTCAGTCAGTCCACCAGACTTGTTACAGACTAAACATCTCACCAAATGCTATAGGCTTATGGTCCAAAAAGGATGAATCCTACACAGAAGCTGGTCTTCTAGTTATTTGTACCTGGTGTTTGTATAAGCTTAGTAACACAAAAATTGTGAATGTGAACATGGTAAACACCTGCCTAAAGTCAGGCTGTTAGGGTTTTCATTGTTTTAGCATTAATGTTCTGCATTTAACATAGATTACAGCCTCATAGAGCCACTAGCATGATTGCAGATTTGCAGTGTTGTTAATGCAAGAAAAAAGTTTTTGTTGTTTTGCTTAATTTGTTGCATTTGAGCTATTTGTCTTACATTCAATAAATAGGTTTTGCCTTATTTCTGCTTATGTAATTATAACAGGCGTCAAGTTTAAGACCTAACATTTTTCAGTATATCCATATGGTGAGATATATGCTTAGGAATGACCTCAGTATGATACATAACAGTCTGTGGGTGGATTTCAAATATTCCTTAAGAGCAGGAAGAAAACCTTTACCTGCCTTCCAAAAGCCCAGTTATACTTGAAAAAAGTCACTTGCAGCCTCACGACTCAGCAGCTAAAGTAAGACCAGGGGGAATACACAGGGGATCCAGTATGGAGGTGTGTCTTATGGTCGTGCACAGACAAGTTGGTTGCATTCGTCATAAAAAGTGCTGCTAAAGTTAGATGCAGACGTAGTCTTAAAATGTGAGTCAAACACAGAAATAAGTTGCTGCTGAAGACATACACAGTGTGCAGACAAGAATCTCATCAGCCTGGGTTTGACGAATGTCCCCTGAGGCCTTTTACTTGACTACTAAAAGCTCAGAATAAATTCCACTGAGGGAATACGGGAAGTCACCCCATGGCACCAATAATAACACAACCTTAAAATCACTGCACATTCAGTGTGATTTGGTTGATAGACAGGTGTGTCAAAGGTGATTATATTGAGTAGAAGAAAAGGAATGATTAAGACATTCTTAGAGGTGCAATCCCTTCATTTTTCTGTTTAAGTCAAGTTAATATCATGTCACTTTTCTTTGGTGCTTGTTCTGACATCACTGTATAAAAATGAATGAGCAAAACCAAGCCTTGGTATTAACATTTCAAATAGACAGACAGATAGATAGATAGATAAATACTTTATTCATCCCCTTGGGGAATTTCAGTTGTCCAAGCAGCACTGGACATAAAAACATAAAAAGGGCAAGACAATGAAGCAACACTCACGATGAAATGAACTTTGAAAGGATTATTTGGAGTAATGAGGTCTATATTATCTTTATATAAGGCAGACTAATTCTGCAAACACCTGCCAGTGCTATGCTAAATCCCAGAACACTGACTGCTTAATTACAAATTAGCAACCGTTGGAGCACCCTGTCTGTCCAACTGGTGAAGTCTTATTTTGTCTTAGCTTTTAAAGAAGCTAAAACAAAATCACAAGTGTCAAAGTATCAAAGTTGGTCACAAGTTGTTTTTATCCTTCTAGCGTAAGGTGCAAACATTAGCATGGGTAGTTCATTAGCTTGCTGCCAACAATACCATAGTAGCTTAATCTCAAAAAATTAATAACAAAACAATTAAAATAATTACAAATTATTAATGAAATACATTACAGCATTTGCTGGATAATGATATCAAATTTTCTATACATAGTAGTTTTGCCCCATATAATTATAATCACATTCACATTAATGTTATCATCTTTATCAATACAAAATATTTTTTTAAAAAGCTTTAAGTTAAAATTTTCTTTTACTTTGTTAACTGTGTGTTTTATCTCTTTTTTTTGCAAAAATCAGAGAAAATACTTAAAATTCAAGTGCAGGAAGGTGGAGAGAGAGTCTGTATTCATAACTGTTGTACAACCGTAAGACAATTAGACAATTGGACAAAAGACAATAGTTGATTACTGCAACCTACTATGACAGAAAAGAATGTAAGGATGATTTTTACATATTATTATCATATATGTATTATTTAAAAAAATGTCAGTATTTAGTTTTTAAATAGCACAGTCATCTTCAGTACTGGTTATCATCAACATCATTCACTACATCATTTATTGGTCACAAAGTACATTAAGATCCCCATCCTCAAAGACTTGAAACTACAAGTTCTCTGTGGGTAATAAGTGGGTTACAGTTCCTCTTTCAATCATTTTATTTGAGCAATACCTCTTCTGGTTACAGCAGGAACACCACTCAGTGGATACACATTACCCTGTAAATGAAACTGCCTAAAGGTAACACATCAATATATAAACACAAAAAATAGTGAAGTGCTGTAAATTTTAAAAGGATTAGTACTGTATTTTAGTGACAATTAATGTAATGTGATGGATCTTTTGCAGCGATAAAAATGCCAACCACTGTAGCCAAAAAACAAAAGTGTCTGATGGTAACAGTGAGCTCTTAGCAACAACATCTCACTTCAACCCTGCCATAAACTATATCATATCATGCTCTTCCCAGAAGTAACATGAGCAAACAAACAACCTCCCGCTCTAACTCTCTACCAGTCACAGATACCATATCTCACACAAATTACTGTCATAGGAAGCTGAGATAATCAACAAGGTTCACAGCCTTGAGGCATAATTCTGGATCTGTGATCACATCCTGGAAAACTGATTGAATGCAGCCATTTTTTATCTGAAGATTCAGTCTTAATAAAAAACAACAAAACATAACACAACAATTACAGGACATTGACAGAACATTTAAACACTAAGATATGAATCTGTCTACTATAACCAATAATTATAAAACTTTAGAAGAGTTATTCTTCCTATAAATTATGACTCACCACAATACAGCTTATATAAACACGCATCGTAAAATAAGTAGATTTATAGTAACTCAAAAATGTAAAATATGTAGTATAAAGTTAAAAGACTCTTATTTTAAAGTGATTTCATGACCTATACATTGCTTGGTGCTGATGCTGAGTTTACGTTTTATGTCTGCACCTTACATTATGTATAAACATGAAGCTTATTTTCAGGCCTTAAGTGTGATTTCATTAATGTGGGCTGAAGAGTCATTTATTTCAAAATCAACTGATAAAGCAGAAATAGGCAACTATTTTGATAATCTGTTAATTCAGTTATTTTTTTAAAGCAAAAATGCCAAACATTTGCTAGTGAGAGTTTCTTAAGTGTGAAAGTTCGCTGTTTTTCTTTGTCATCTATGATAAGATGGATATCATTGGGGGGGGCGGGGGGGGTTGACTGTTGTTAAGACAAAACAAGTGATCTAAAGACATCAATCTAGGCTCTGGGAAATTTCCACATGAAATGGAACCCATTATTTTAAAAGTTGCTTCAGATTTTGAGCATTAATTATGCCATTGTTATCAGTATAAATTGCATTTGTGCAATTTGAAAAACTTAACTGACACAATAACAATAACTAGACAGGGTGGGGTGAGGGAACGGTTAACTTTACTTGCAAACTTTTGTTTAATTGATATTGAAACATAATAAAACTCATGAAATCTTTGATGAGATTAGAGGATCTTTGCTTTCAACAATCCCATTTGTTCACAACCATAGAAAACATTATCTGTATATAATGCATGTCTGAGCCCGAAGCAGGGTGCTGTTGAACAGGAGAATGGATTTGATTTACTTTAAGCTCCTGTGAATGAACAGTAGACAAAGGGAGAGTCTGTTGCTGAAGTCCCACTTCGGGATGCAGGTCTGAACAAGTTGGGGATCATATGTGGTGAGAAAAGGTCTGGAAGATGCTGTGAATCACTCTGTGCAGACAACATGGCTGCAGACGTCTGGTACTGATTCAGTGTTAGCTGTCTTCTCCAAACCTCTTGGCTGCATCAGGCCTTAGGTATAAATATAGACAGTTGTCATAGCAACATCTGTATGGGAGGCTGGCAATGTCTGTGTGTGCCAATCTGACAATCAGACAAGTGGAAATGTGTGATTACAGAAACTGTGTGTGTGTGTGTCTGTGTGTGTCTAAGCTCTATAATGTGATTTTTATTGCAGCTTGTCCTCCTCTTTGTCTTATTTTCCTCCATCTTCACAATCTCTGTCCTCTACCTCCTTTGTCTTTCCTCCCTTTCCTCCTCCTATGTGTAGTAAGCAGTGATGGATGACAGATCCTTGGAGAATAAGTACACAGTGTTAGCAAACAGGTGCTGTTTTGAACTGTAGGTGGTGATCTTGCTAAAACTCTGTCAAAATGATGTTTGATGTCCCTTTAAATGCAAGTATTTTACTATTACTTTACTACACACAGTGTCAATAATCAGAACTGTGTATCCCACTCTTGGTGGCAGAATTGTCTGCAGTGCACTGCAGGGCTAAATGCTAAAATCAGTGCACCAATGTCCTCACAATTACAATGCCAATATGCTAGTGTGAACAAGAGGGCCCATCATTGTCTTGCATGTTAGTATTTGCTAATTAGCAATAAACAGAAAATAATGCTAGGGCTATGGGACTTTCATTCATTTTTCAGCTAACTGGTTATAAATAAAAGTATTTAACTAAGTCAGATTTTGACCTGATGATGAAGGAAAATGAAAAGTTGGGGTTTTATCAGAGTTATAGCTAATAATGTCGATATACTTACGATTCATCATATCATTTATCCTTTGAGAACCATTACTGTCTGCACAAATGTTATCATAATCCACCCAAAAGCTGTCGAAATACTAAATATTGGACTATTTAACGGAAAATGGAGTTTCTGAATTCATGCTCCGGGCTTAAAATTTAGCCTTGATCCATTAATAAAAAAAATAGTTATTGTTTGCAGTGTTTAGGGTTGGGTTAAAGATCAGAGTTGAACCAGATGCAAATGCATTCATCATACATCTTTTGTTGTTGCTTTAGGATGAGAAAACAAACACTATATATTTTAATTGTCCTTTCTGCATGGCTGGTAATAAAGAACGTGACAGAAAAGAGTCAGTAGTGTCAGTTTGTGCTTCCCTAGAACAGCAGACAGCAGGGAGGATGTAAATACTTTCACATTGGCCATAGAAAAAAAAATATAAGGAGACAGAACTGTTTAACCTGCAGGACAACTGATCAGATGTTGAACGTGCAAAAAATTCTATGTGATTGTTCTACTGCCTGTTCATCATTTAGACAATAACTTGAGCTTGGATAAACTGCTCATTTTGCTGTATCAAACATAAAGAAGACATCCATAGGTTTGTTTATGAGTGGCTCAATTCCACACAAAAGCCCAACTATCCCTTTTTGTATGTAACATGACAAATATGTATGACAACACAAAGAACAAAATCATTTTATATCTTAAGTGAGTATCATCAAGACAGGAGATAATAAATAAATATGATACTTTACAGAGAAGTTGTAGAGAACCACACTTAAATTCACACTCATACACAGATGTCACTGTGTTCCCCGCTAACTGAGTCAGCGAGGGATTACCCTGTGAGAACACAGTAAACCTGTTAACCTGGAAAACAACACTGCAGTGATTCATGTAGCCATCACTCTACTGAATATAAAACACATGTTTGCTGTAGAGTTTCCAGCATTCAGCCATTGCATCATGGGCAGACACTCCAACAAGAAACTGATCCTTTCCCTCCATCCGTCAGTGGCAGATGTCAGTCTGCTCAGGTCTGCATCTGCTGCACTTTTGAATATAGTGAAAATTGACCTGGCTGGTTCTCTGTGCCGGATAAGAGACCGGGTTTTTATTTTCAAAATGTGGAAGAAACTTCTCTTTTTAAACCACTGACCAGTGACAAACATCTGCAGTAAGTTTGAGGTCATAGAGAGCATACTGAGGCAGGCAAATACAGGATTCTGCTTGTCACCTGAGTGCGTCACTGTCAGTTTATTGCAAATATTTTGAGGAGTACCACAGATGTTTTTCCTGGAAAGTGTACATTTGTTATGTTTGATATGTCAGTTCAAAGGAATAATGACAATACTTCTTCAGCCAGAAAAGAGTGGAGAAAATTGAAAAAATGTTCAGCTATCCAGCTTCAGATACGTTGCAGCGGCCCATCTTTTGATGCATGGCGGCATTCTTCAGAAGACTGCGGACCTTTGGAAGGAAAAAAAATGCTGTCTATCTCTTTTGTTGAGTTCGCAATTGAAAATAAAAAAGCATACAAAGAGTTTCTGGAGCTAGAGCCTTTATGTATAAAAACAAACCCTTTCACCCCACCCAGCACACCCATCAACCTCAACTGTAACACAACCTCTCCCCTCCCTCCTCCACCCTCTCCTACCCTGACAGCTTCAATCCATTCCTCCCTTCATTTCTCTTTCCCTCCTTATATTTGTTGTAGACTTGTTGCTTAACTTTGTAATAATGTATATTGAGTCTATATTTGGGACTGGGGATGCTAAAATATATTGTTAATTGTAATTATTATACCATTTGTTTAATTTTGAGCACATAAAGATACTTGCTACTTTATGTCACTTTGAAATGTATAATGCGTGAATTCATAGTTTGAAAAATTTCTATTACCTCTCTTGAAATAGGTTTAATAGTCTTAAATCTCTCTGGTCAAGTGAGATCTGCACACAGTTTGCTCACATTTTAGCTGAGAATGATGTATCCACAATTTATTTGACTTAGTACAGTCTCAAAAAAGTTGTTTCACCCTTGAACTTCGAATGGCATGTGTTGGGCAATATCTGATCAAAATGCCCTCTAAAACTTGATTAATATAATCTTAGCAAAGGAAATTGATTCTTTTAGACAAGACAATGTATCTCCTGCACAACAAGTGCTCCTTGTTTTGTTTGATTGTCAGCAGGTTACCTTGGTAAACAGCTTTCAGCCAACAATTAGGCCTTTAATAATTTCTTGCTTGACTCGCAGGATGAAGACATACTTTTTCTACTTAAGCAAAGATCCCAAAACCTCAAGCCCTCACATGCTGATGGAAATTTTCCTCCAGGATCTGTTTTTCCCAATATCAGTAAAAGTTGCATAATTTGTTGTTTTTCTAACCTTTCTTAAAAAAGAGAGGATGCAGGAGTGTTTACAAATCATCTACATAACTGTGCTTCAGTGTCATGTGAATGTATCAGATGTAATTTAAGTCAAACAGAAGTTTGTTTATAATTTTAATTCCCTTGCTGACTGCTGACATATAGCAGGATTTAGTGTTTTAATCTTATAAATGAAAATGAATCAGTGTTTTTATTTCATACTGTCAGCTAGAAACACAGCAAGCAGTGTCTGACCAGGAAGCATGACTTATTCCTTTAAACCAAACATCATTTGTCCTTAGCAGAGTCATCGCTATGACCACTGCCTCCATGGCAACGTGGTATATTTCGCTAAAGTGGCATGCTTGGGCCTCATTAAAGATGAAGACTAAATGTGAGCATGAGCTGCTTACAATTCATGTGATGACTAAATGTGTGCATCTGTGTTGACCTCTTTCTCTTTTTACCTCACTCTTTCCATTGCAACCCAGTCTTTCTGAAACCCACTAATGCCTTGTCAAAGTATGGTAGGAAATGATGGGAAGGGTACTTTACTTATGATTAACTATCTTTTGCTCTTTGTGCACATTTTTTTTTCCCATTTCTTCCTCATCTATTTTTTGCTGCAGACTGGCAGCTCTATATGTGGTGTCCTCTCTGGTGGTCACTGGGTCAGACATGAATGATGCTTTTCCAATCCAATCTTGCATGAAAATGAGACTAGTCCTGTCTAATCAAGTCTTCAAGCAAATGAAATTCAAAAGCAGTTCAGTCAATCTCTCAGTTCACCAGTGATATTTATTCAGCAAATGCATGACCGCAGATAACAGAGGTGTTAAATTTAATGGTGCTCAGATGAGCGCTGCATAGAAAAAATGATTATATACCTTGAATGCTCATGGAATGTATAGATTTGTTTGGTGGCTGAAAAGGGCCAACCACGACGCAAACCAGAAAAACCAGATAGAAACAGAGAAAAACACAAGCAAACTTAAAACATCTCTGTCAATGTGACAATAGATGTGGAACAACAATATGATAACCCATGTGCAGCATTTAATAAAAGCACTGCAAAACAGACAACACAATGGAAGTGTTTCCATGGGACACAGAAAAGTGATGGACACCAACTTTTTAGTTTTACAGGTATTTATGGTTAGTCACACCACTGAGGTTCACTGTGGTTTTGGGAAAAAAGCTAAATCTAAGAGTTTTTGATTTTATTTCAACATTGTGTCTGATTGTTTTATTCAAAAATTATCGCAAATATTTGCTGCATTGGCTTTTTGTTTTTTAATAAGCCTGACTGTCTTGATCTGTAGTTGTGGTAACTTGATTTGCGTCCCTTGTCCACCAATGTCCTGTCAAGCTCTCCCTCCTTTTGTGATTACCTGCCGAGTCTGATGTGTTTCACCTGTGTGATTGCCCCACCTGTGTCTCATTACTCCCACTGTGTATATAGTCTCTTTGTTTTGTTACTGTCTGTTGTTTATCCCTGGTTCTGTTGACTCTCCACGGTTCTGCGTTGTTTCCTACCTTCGTTTGGTCCCCTGGCTTTGTTTCCTTTTCCTGTGTTCTGTTTCACTCCATGGTTAATGTGTCCTATCCTCCATTTTTGGCTCTTTTAGTTCTTGTTAGCCATCAGCTTCCTGAACAAAGCTGACTTTTTGTTAGTTTGTCCTTGATATATTTTTTTTTATTTGGGTGCCTTTTTGTTTATAACTGAATTAGCCTGATATAACATTAGTTCATGTGACTTTCAGAAGTGTCACCAAGTTGTTAAACGTAAGAGTTTAAAAAAAAAAACTAGTGGTTAAAATGGTAGAAACCGTCACTGTAGATTTGACCTTGCCCGATGGTTTAAAGGTCCACTTGTACTTAAGGATGATCTGATTAGTTTTCAGAGGTCAAAGGTCAAGGTTACTATGATCTACATTTTTCTGTCCCATTTTATATCACAGAATCTCGGAAAAATCTTCCAATTTGGCACAAATATCAGTTTGGACGCAAGTATGAACTGATTAGAGGTCGAAGGTCAAATGCCAGTGCAATGAAAGCAATATCTAAGGAGCGCCTTAAGGGATTTTTTTTCAAATTAAGCTCACACCCACACTTAGACTTAAGGATTCACTGACTACATTTTGAAGGTCAAAGGTCAGAGTCACTAAAGGGGGAACATAATATCTGAAAGACGCATTTATTTTTTGTCAAATTTGGAACAAACATACTCTTGGATTGGGTGAACTAATTAAATTTTGGAGGTCAAAGCTCACTGTGGTCTTACTTATTTTGAGGTCACAGTGACATTGTACCATGTTGTAGCTTGTAATTTTTTCCTTTTTAAGATAATTATTGCCACGCACCCTCTTATGTTTTAGTTGTGCCTTTTTTAATGGATAGGTACAGATGTGTGGTTTGTCTTGTTTGATTTTGATGTAGCTTCAAAGTCTTGTGAATTCTCCAGTGTGCAGTTAGTGAGGGGTGTGACCAGGCTGTGCGTTTTGCAAGATTCATATGACAGCAGTCTTCACCATCTCCATTTCACCATTTGCATCCTTTATTTTCATTATCAGCACTAACAATTTCTATTTCCTATGGCCCACACTGTAGCTCTTCAATCCAATGTTTGTTACAAAGCATGCAAAGACCACAAAACCAGCCAGCCTTCCTTCCAAACCTCACACTGAACCCTGACTGTACATGGACTGTATAGTTTGCAGAGGTATATAACCACCAGGTGTCATAAAAACAGGTGTAACTCAGGTGCTACTGATGATTAAGTGACGCAACTTACTCATTACGCTTGTTGCTTTCACCTGCTGCATGTATATTACAGAGCAGCACTCTTATCTTGTGCAATAGCAACTGTTCTATAAGATGTTTTTGATTGCAACCCATATACTGTCAGATAGCAAATCTGTTGGGAAATCTCTAATGTCAGCTGCTTCTGTGGTTAAGAATCATAACACAAACAAGAGATCTACAAACCATGCTCTGTTAGTGAAACAAACACAGAGAGGATTCACAATGCATATAAAAAAGTGAAACAAAGGTGAACAGTGAAAATTCTGCAGGAGATGTAAGTGTATTGTTACTGGGCAGGTAAAGGAGGTTTAAAGGACTAACAGATGTACATCTTTGAGAAGAAATACTGGAAAAATACAGTCAACATAATTCAAGCAGAGAAAAAAATTAGCACTAACTCATACTTTACCCAACTTGACCTAGTGAATGACATAACTAGCCAAGGATAAGACGCAGTCTACAAACCCTGAAGCCACTGTAAATTTAATTTGAAATCAATTGTGATCTTAAGCAATATTTCAGCAGAAAAAAAGTAACTGTTTATTGAAACTTATTCGATTTCTTGACGTAGGTTTTATGCCTGCAGGTTATCTGGGACTTTTTGAAACATCTGAGTACAAGCATGCGGTGAACTTTGAAAAAATCTTTATTAACAATGTGGTGGGAATTGCTAATAAAAAGTAAGAGAAATTATCAGCAGACTGCTGTGGACATGTAAGGCTATTTGGGTTTGGGCTAGCTTTGATTGTTGACTGACTATTTAGTCCATCCAAGGCTTGGCTTCAGTTTTCTCCACCATTTCCATGATCTTGTCTTCCTAGTTTATTTTCTCTTTTGGTTCACGTTTGTTCCATACTAAACATTATTTAAATCTCCAGTGTAAGTTGATATGAGCCTCTTAGATCACAAGTGTGTAATTTACTGGACTTGCAGAATGTGCCTAAGTGAGGTTTCAAATGCTCTTTTATGAGACAAATGTAAGCACACTATCGGAAATTGATTTTAAGACTAAGTTAAATATAAAGACAAAAATAGACCATTTGATGACCTTCACGTCTGTGCCAGTGTTTGCTTTCCCTTTATGCTCATCCCTGCAGTGAGTGAGTTCTCTGGAAAACTATATAAAGACTGCAAACCCAGAAAAAGAAATGCTATTGCAAGCCTAAAGAATATGACAAATAAACAAATCCAAAGCCCTTGCAAAAAAATTAGTCACAAAGTGTGAAACATCCACAATTATCCTTTTGTGCTTTGATTAAGTTCACGTTCTGCCAACACATTTTAATCTCTGATATTTTAAATGTTACTCATAACTCACTGCATTTTATAGGTTAGTTGGACATGT
>JAPZDY010000014.1:15058447-15084406 GCA_029783645.1 Ctenochaetus hawaiiensis | reverse complement strand
ATTCAGATCTTGAAACCACAAAAGATGAATTTGTTTGGTTTAAGGAAATACAAAAAAATATTTTTTTTTTTTTTTTTTTTTCCCACTTTAGCATAATGATGATGTGTGCAGGCAGACCTTTCTCCAGAACAGATACAGCTGTGCGGAGATAGCTATCCAAGACTACAACATCAGTGCCTCTGTAAAAAGAAACACAGATTGTGGAAAGGGAGAGGAATGTTGACTGACGCTGTTGCCAAACGGCAGGCTTATGCACACAGTTTGCATCTGCTGCCTGAGAACATACATGCCAGGCTTAAAAATGGACCTTAGGCAAGAATCATGCTGCAATGAAATACATCCATGCACCTAAAGGAAAAATAAAACCTTTGATTTTATTAAACTCATGGCCTTTCCTTTAGTATCAGGCGAAAGACAAAATTTTGGCGCAACTATTACAGCAGTAATAAAAAAATATCAGCATGTCAAGAACTGTCCATAATCCATCTGCCGTTGTTCCCTATGCACAATGAAAAAAGATAATTTAGAGGTTATTGCGTCACATCAGTGTCCTACTTGTACTCAGGCCAGTATATGGTGAGTTCTGTGAGCTTGTTCTCTAATAGATAATGTTACTGTTAACTATTTCCCCATGTCATTGTTGCACTGAATGAAGACACTAAGCCCACTAAAGTGTCTGCATGTCTCACTATACAGCTCTGCAGAATGAAAACTTAACCCAGAGTTTTGGCGCACAAATAGAGACAGCTGGCCTTTAGAGAGAAAGATGCATGTTATGAAGCATGTTGGCTGTTTCCAAGACCCAAGAAAGATGTTTTTAATGCGTCTTGTGTCTTTATGTCAGTGCAGACTTTAAGTGTTGTATTTTTCAGAGTTTTCAACTCTATCATATGGCATGTTCTTTGACAAATAGCATTTTCTCCATTGCCATGGAAGTGGATAGTCTATGTTTTGTCAGCATTGCTGGTGCTGCCTGGCTTAAATAAGGTTCAGTGCACTGCCTCTTAAATATATGTAGTTGAGTTTTAATAAAAAAAGTACTCGCACATCATTTTAAAAATGATAAATGAAACAATGAATGCATCCATGACACAAACACATACTGTAGGACATAGCTTGTTGCTTTGTGTTGTGATATACTGTGTCTTATTTGCTCTATATGAAGCCTCTTAAGTTGCTGTGACTTAATGGTTCAAGGTGATAACAGAAACATTATCCACAAATAATAAAGTTACATAGAGTGTCAATGTATTGGCCAATGTATCGCCCAAGATGCAAAACGATCCACTCCTTTGACCTCTAGCTTGCGACACCTCTATCACAACTCTTCAGCCAATCCAGGTTGCCTGTTTTCTATAAGCACAAAGCAATAGTGACGCAAGAAGACATAAAAGTCATGCTCAGCTGTCAAATCTGAATGTGTTACTGGTTGTCACTTTGGAGGTCAAAAATTAGGTTAGAATATTCTTCTGGAAACCAATTACAGCTGGTTTTTCTATTCAAACACAAACATTTTTGTTTATATAATCTCTTTTTTATCCTGCCCTACTTTCTGCATTTAAATGGTCATACATAATGAAAATTGTTATATAACTTGGGCATTAACAGCCTCTCTTTGAAGAGAGAAAACAGGGGCAAGCAGCACCACATGTGTAATTCAACAGGTCTGTTTTACCTACTGGAAGCCTCTTTGTGTGTGTGAGTTATGTGTGTGTATGAATGAATGAATGGATGGATGGATGGATGGATGGATGGATGGATGGATGGAGGAGGGGGGAATGGAGAAGTGTTTTAATATTTGTCTGTATTTGTGTGGCCATAATACCTTGGGAACTTATTACATAGCAAACAAGTGCTCAGGTTACGGTGAGCGCTGTCCTGCAGTGGTTCAGCTGCCCCCAATTTTTCACTGGCTTAAGAAAGTGGCTGCACAGGTAACCAGATCTATCTGGTTTGACATCCAACTCACCAACCAAAAGGAACAAAGGAAAGAGATAAAATTACTGAAATTAATTATATAACCAAGCTAAAGTTTAATTAAAATTCTGATTAATTCTTTTGTTCTCAATGTGGCAAAATTATTATTTCCAAAAATGAAAAAATTATATTCCTACATATTCTTCTGTGCAGAGCTTCCAATGCAACTTTTAACCTAGAAGCGGACATTTTTTAGAACCAACTGACAGTGTTCATGTTGTTTCTAAGTTGATGCAACCGGGTCAGAGGCTGCTTTCAATATTTTTAATATTAATATTTGCTAGTTTGCTGATATTTTTAGTATTGGTGCAACAGATCACAAAAGTCATGCTTTGGATAGTATCATGGTTTTCAGTTACAAATAAAATTAGTTTCAAATAAACATGGACACAAGGGTCAGAGTTGAATGCATTTAAAAATGTGTTGCATTGACCCCGGTGCAGCCACTTGTCTCTATCTTTTGTCACCAGTCTGATGTCTTTTTCAGTGTCTTTCCCACAGCAATATCAGACTGGTTACACATTGCACATATTATAGTTTTTCTATTATTTCATTACTATAGGCCATTGTGTTAAAGATAGGGACAAGGACTGCCCCAGTAAACAAACAGATGTGTGTTTTCCAAGGAAGGATGCAGATATTGCAGAAGTTGCATGAACTATCAGCATTTATCATGTATTTGTATAGAGACAAGCAGGCCAATTTCCAATGCCCAAAGTCATAAAATTACAGCTTCTTATTCAGCTCTTCCTCTAATCATTAATCATTAGAGTAAAACACAGCATGCATCTGTCTTTTCTATTTTTCAGATAAGCAATTATGAATTGAGAGTTTGTGAAATCGAAGTTCGAAAAATAACATCAGCATTGAACCCCATTATACATAATGATGGTTACATTTTGTAGTAGAAACATCTAGTGAGAAGCAGCTAATATTAGCAAGCTAATCTATCTGACTTCCATTTTAAAAGTGAATACCAGTTACCTAGGCTTGCTAGCTTTCACTTTGCAAGTGTAGTACAGTCTGTGGAGCTGGGTGGGTCCCCCCAAATCTTCTTTAAGAGTGAAAGAAATGTTAATGTTTGTAGGCTTTGCAGTGTGATGCAAGAGGTTTTATGGAACTAAATACCAGACTCTAAAATTGTGCCTTATCATTTTTAATGGACATTTCTTTTTACATATGTCAAAAAAAAGTTGTTCTGTTTACTTGTTTGTTTTACCATTGTGCAGCAAACTGCCTGTCCCACCTACTCAGTCCTTCCTGGCCCACAGACTTTACATTAGGGTGACATCAGGCACGTAATCTCTTGTCTTGGTTCTGGGAAAACGGAAAACATTCATGGTTTAAAAATTTTTAAATAAAAATTGAGTTAGTATGTGTGAGACAAGGCCACTGCAACAAATTACCAGTATCCAGCTCTCTTTTTACATAAATGGCAGTAGTTTACCACATAAGTTGACAACAGTTCTTTCAGAAAAACATGCTCTTAAAATTTTTGTCAGCTGCTGCCACCCACCAAGAGTTTGAACCTTACACACTCTTTCTACAGGTCCAAACATTTTTGTATGTTATTTTGAAAAAAAAAAAAACAATATAATCTCTGTCTCTTTGCACAAAAATCCTAAAGAATTCTCACAGCAGTTAAACCTTGTGTGGCTCATTTCTCTGCACAAGAGTTCATAGAAAAAATCAAATTCTCTCTCCAGAGCTTAGACATTAGGTCATATCAATGCGGTCATACTGTTGACATCAGTAACAGCAAGGTGACGGTGGAGCAGGCAGGCTGAGTAATGCTAACAAGGCTGTGTGGTGCCAAAGTGGAGTTCCCAGGCCGGTTATTGTAAGTCTGACCTCAGTGCCTGTTTTTCATCAGAAACATGTCAAAAATTATTGTACCATGAGAAGCAGACCAAAATCTGTCTGGCCTGAGTTTGAAACAAGACATCAAGGTTGAGGACACAACAAAAACCTTGGCAACAGTCTGAAACTGTCCGCCAGGTCTGTCACCTTAGACCCTGTCAACCTCAACTTGTTAATCAATACTCTGCTGCTAATCTCTTAGCGCCTGATGGAAGAGCCTTCAGTCCCCTGCATCACAGAAAAAGAAAAGTGAAAATAAAAACCGATGCTTTCTTTTATGAGATGCTGTATTTGTACCACATAAAGCCAGGTGCCTCTCATTTCAACATGCTACAGTAATAACCCACTGTGTGTGTGTATCTGTTTCTCAGGTGATTACTTTGGCATCCTGATGGATGAGAGGGTGACAGGCTTTCCCTTCAACATCATGGAGAACCCGATGTACTGGGGCAGCACTGCCAACTACCTCGGCCTGGCACTCATGTAAGCACTCGTGTGTGTGTGTGTGTGTGTGTGTGGGTTAATGTGTTAAAAGAGTAAGTAAGTAGAATGACAAATCACACAGTGCCACTGTACGTCAATCTGTTTTAAATAAGGGACAATGAGGACTTACAGAAGTGGATTAGATATTAAGCTGCTACCTGCGAGTGTAAAATGTTGTTTCCTCCAAGTTGCACATCACCCCCCTCATGAAAATGGTGATGAGGGAAAAACTTTAATGCGTGTCTTGTCTCTATGACAATGGTGACCGTGTTTCTCAGAGCCCAGTGTGCGTAATTGCAAGGAAGACGAGCAAGACGCAGATAAAAGCTATTAACCCCCCAATTCTTACTCATACATGGTTATTATGTGGACTCCATTCCTAATCACACTGCCTCCATAGTCCCTTTGTTGTGACTAATTCTGCCTCATTGTCTCTCTTTTTGAATTAAATTTACCTTCAGCCTTGTATATTTTGCGCCGCAAGCTGTAAATTATGGAAACAATCAAAAACTCATTTTACTACAAACTTTTCTTTCTATGTCTTTACCTCACCTTTGTCCTTCAGATACCCCAACCTCCATTTTTCCTTCCCCTCTAATATTTAAAAGGGGGTAGAAGCCTCCACCTTAGACTGTTCTGCTAATCAGTCTTCATCCCTTTGTCTCTGTCTGTTCCTATCTTTAAGATTTACAATATTCTTAATCCTGCTATCCTTTAAATTTACAATAAACACATTAAAATTAGGCCTGTGTTTAAACCTTTCACAAGAGAACTGCCACAAATAGGCAAAGTGTGTCTCCACTCGTTCGATAATATCCAAAATATTTAAATTTCTATGGTTTCTGATGTTGAAAAACATCCATATTGGCAGTCAAGTTTTTGACTTTCAGGTTAATAGATTATGTTTAGCATTAAAGTCTTACTATCTTGTTTAAAAATGTTTCTCAGAACAGAACTGTCTTTTAATTTTAATGAAAAAGTGTCAACCAAGAAGCACAGACTGTTTCTGAGCTTTTAACTGTATCACAGAGTTTTGAAAAATCACCAGACAGAGATGCTCAGTTGTCATGGAGAATTTACTCATCTGTGTTGCCTTAAAGCAGCTATAATCAATATTTTTATTTTAACCGTGGATCACATGACTATTTATAAGTGATCCGCTGTTGCTCATTATTGAGTTTTCACCCGATTCTGCAATTCTCTAAGCTGTGCAAAGTCTCTCAGATCAATTTTAATGCTTGCAGCTGGTTTATGTTCACTGCCTTCTTTTGGACACAGCAGGCAGCTACTTTAATCAAAATCTTGTTTCGAAGTTTAAAAATGTGTATGTTAGCTGGCATTCTCTTTCATTGTTATTACTGCCATCATAATCAGCACACCTATCATGTTTCATGGGTTTTTATGTGCATGCTGGCTAAATGTGAGATACTAGCCGTTCTATACAGCACTTGCACATCAAGTCATCGCTCTGCAGCAGCATTTCTGCAGAGGGCCTTCTGTTTATACATTTCTTTTGGTGCTTACACCATCACGTTTTTCTTGTTTGCTCTCATTTGGCATTTATCTGTACCTGCAATTTATTGTTAACTGTGATGAAAAAAGCCATTACAACCTAAGAGCATTTTTGCTGTGATTGTAAATACTTCACTGATCATGAAGGACCTCAGTCACATCCTCTGAGACAGACAAAGACAATGCTCTCTGCAATGGAAATACATTTGGAGGTGAAAAATTTCCTCCACAGACACACACACACGTTCCTCCTCGGTGTGCCATACAGTCTTTCTGACACATTAGGCCACTTACCTCTCTGTGTGACCTGGACAACGGATTAGCTGACACACATTAGCAGATGCACTTAGACTAATACGTGATCACGAGCTGAACCCGTGTAGCTAAATAAATAATATGGGACCTAAAATTGCAGCATGATGCTATTCTTTTTAAGGTACAATGTCATGTATTTTTACATGGAGCACTGCTCTGGAAAAGCACTGTGGTAAAAAAAAAAAAAGAGAAAATGACCAGTTGTCCTTAAGTAGCCCCTTTTTTTCTACTGTCTTTATTATATTTTTAAAGGCTGCATTGCATATTTGCTCTTGAGGGTTTAGAGTCCAACACTTCAACAATTATTAGATAGATTGCCATTAAACTTAATAGTCTACAGGCTCTCATGTTTGTATTAGCATGAATTGTATTTGCTTTGGTGATCAACAGATGTGTCTTGTAGTCTGGGGATCCTTAAATTTGTTTGTGTCCCTTATACCAGCTGACTCCAACCAAAACCTCTGACCCGACGGGGATTTCTTTGTCACCTAAACTGATTGTGTATTTACTAAGACATCAATAGATGCTTGTGTTTAATGATTCTGTTTCAGCGCGCTGCGTGCCGTGGTGGGTAACTGTCTGTTGCTTGGATTGATGTTGCATCCCATCCATACATGCACACATCATGTACATGACGTACATGTGTGTGTGTGCACTGTATTTAAAAATGGTTGAAGAACCAAAATAGAGTGCACTAAAAATGCTGCTGTTGATGGTCTCTATGAACTATTTTTAAGCTCAAATTGAATTTAGTGCTGACAGCATGGCAGATACGGGCTGAGGTGTGGAAGAGAAGAACGATCAAGGTCTGTCTGCTTCTGACCTAGATCAAGAGAGTCCTGCTCTTGATTTAACAAATGTTTAATAGGTGGCTGCTGGCCTCAGTAGCTTAAATCAGACTCTGCTTTACTCACTTTCTCATGAAAACTCTTTAGTGAAGACAAGGACTCAAACTTAGAGAGCCTTTATTCGGCAACAGCAGCTTCTATTACAAAAGGGCTACTTTTGCCTCTTTTCTCACCATAGTGCATCTTTCTCTGCTTCATGGCAGGCTTTCTCAATTTAAATTCAATCTCCCTTTTTAACAAAGGCCTCTTTAGCCCTCACTGCCTCTGCCTCTTCATGTGCTGTAGCTGCTGCCTCACTAACACTTGATGCTAATTAGCTTGCAGATCATTGACTGCCTGAGGCTCATGACTTTTCATCCAGCCTGTCAGCTTCCCTTTGCGCCTACAACTTTTCACCCATAGATTAAGATTAGAGATCAATATGACAGTAATAATTCGCATTACTTCTTGCATAGGTACTTGCATGCAATTAACATGCCACTTCAAATGCAAATATACAAGTAACAACTTTCTTGCGATGTAAAAATCAAGAGCAAGCTGCTGTGTTTAATCAGAAAATGTATTTACTGCCATTGGCACACAAAGAGGCAGGATGACGACTGATCAGCCGACTCAAACGTGCTGCTCAAGATCAAGGTAAAAAAAATGCCTGAATGAAATCAGTCCCTGAAGACATACATTTCACATTGAAGTACCTTGCCTCTCTATATTAATGTTGCACCACCGATATCGTCCCTATTACATGAAATGTTTTGCGTGCACCACCCTTTGTCTTCTGCATCCCATCCACACATGCACACATCATGTACATGACGTACATGTGTGTGTGTGCACTGTATTTAAAAATGGTTGAAGAACCAAAATAGGGTGCACTAAAAAGGCTGCTGTTAGAGAGCATCAAGAGTTTTGTTATGACTTAAAGCAATTTTGGAACGCACACTGTAAAGAAGGCTATTTAGTTATTTCACCAACTATTCCCTGTTTTTTTTTTTTTGCACACTTTAAAAAAAAGAAAACACTCCAGTCATTCCATGGAGAGACAGATAATTTGTTTCATCATCCTAACATCCCACAGTGATAAACAGTGTGTTGAATGCTGCCCTTCAGTTACATCATGGACCATTATCATGTGTTGTGCTTGTGGGATGGAGCAGTACCTTTGGGTGATAAAGAACAATGACGCTCTGACTTGCAAAAGGTCACTCTCTGCTTCAGGTGAAATCACGTCGCTCCGCTCTCGATTTTACTCTACCCTGTTTGCTATTTAGCTGTGGCTGAGACTTCAGAGTGTAAGTAAAATGCATCTTAGGGCATAGTTTTATGGACACAGCATAGATTTATGGCTACTTTTGCTACACTGATCACAGCGTAGTATAATAGAAATATGATTTTACATTTGGGTTTTGTTGTAGGAGAGAGATGATCATTTATAAAATTATTATAGATTTAGATCAGCAGATCTGTGCTTTAGCTGTTACATCTTAGAATTCATTCAAATATTTTTTTCTGCAAAATATCCTCAAAAAACCTTGCTTCACATATCTCTGCTCTGCTTGCTAGACATTACATTTTTTGGGTCATGTGAAATGGGCTCTCTTGTTTCTTCAACAGTCAAGTGTAAAGTTGCTCAAGCAGCTTTTAACTTTGTGGTCTCAGCTGCTAGAACACTGCATCAGAGGGGCAGCAACATTTACATCACTGGAAAACAAGGGGTTTATCTCTCCTTTTATCCTGCTTATTTGACCAGATTTTGTTGTTGGTTTTTGCTATTAGCCTAAATTCATTTTTTTTTTTTGCTGCAGTGCATATCCATGTGTGTTTACTTTTGATATTCTTTACTGATGTCAATTTAAAAGCTACCTTGCTTGTGTGCTGCTTGCCATTTCTCAACAAGACTAAACATCTTCTGAGAGGCTAGCAGGTCATGCTAACGCTGGCATGCTAGAAGGCACATAATGACAGTACCAACATATTGATGTTTAACAGGTGTAATTTTGAGCATGTCAACCATCTTAGCTATGTTAGCATGATGGAAATTTGATAATGAACAGTCATTACAAACAAAATATACAAAGTAGCAGATTCCAAGATTCATTTTTGCAAGAATCAAATTGGAAATGATGCTTCAGGTTTCTCTCTATCTGAGTATCCTTCCCCAACACCTCAGCATTCCCTTCTCTAACCTATTATTTAAGTGCATGGCTTCAGGTTACATTTATTTAACTCAAAGGAAGGATTTTTATAGAATTTTTAAATGCTTTTCATTTTAATGGAGACATGTTGTGATTTCTCATACATCAAGACTCAAAATTTATCATTGTGTAACAACCCTAAATGCTCTGATGTCTATTGCATATATTTAAATATATAACATACTACCTATGAGCCTCACTTATTCAAAGGTTATGCCAATTACCATTTTAGTAACTTATGAGAACTCTCAGCCCCAGTTTAAATTTCTTTCTATACATGACACATGATCTTTACATTCTCATGTAAAGATGACATTACATTCTACATGCATTAAATGGTCAAAGCTCAAGTGTTGCACCCAGATGTTTTCAGCTTTTCATTAGGCAAGAAATAAGGACTATATCTTTTTATTTTTTTTTGTATATGCATTTCTTAAACAGAGATAGTTCTTATTTCTTTCCTATTTCTGTATGTCAAGTATTTAGATATTTTTACCCACCTGAACATGTGAAATTTATTCCTTTCATGCATCTTCATGCAACTCCATTTCCCTCCTTTAAGTTTGCCTTTGTTCTCCATGAACTTAATATTTATTTTCAAGGTAAACTAGCAAAAAAAACAAAAAAACAGCAAACGGATTAGATTGCTTGTTTAGCTTGAAATGTCACCACCTGTCAAGTTAACAGTGGGCTATCTGTTTTTAATTAACTATTAATAACTCATTAGTAACTGTTATCAAATCTTTAGCTGACATCACATCCCTCTCAAGGTCTCATTCTCAAGACTGATCTTCCTTTAGGTTGTGTGTTTGCTGCTAGTTTTCGACAATGCAACATGTCAGTCACATCCTGTTCATCATGTGCAGCATTTTCTGTGAATATGTGTTAATACTTAATCTTTACAGTCATTCCCCTGTTCCTCAATAATACTTCAGATACACTTCTCTCTTTTGCAATCATGGCATTCATTTTTTCACAATATTCTTCTGGCCCAGACATCAGTCAACAACATTCTGTTCCCCTGTCTTATGCAAATATGGTCACACTGACTAATTAAGCAAATGGATTTTTTTTTTCCTTTTTTGCCCCCATCTGCTGAAGTCTTTTCTCCAGAATGCTACATTTAAACGCTGCCAGGATGAGTCTCTGTAGCAGGACTGTTACAGACTAGAGCTGTAATGTTATCAGATTAAGTAGATTGAAATGACTGAGACAACGAGCTTCGATTTAACTTTGAATAACAGCTGGTTGCTATGTTAGTCTTTGTTAGGAGGCACATTTTTAAGAATGTGTCTCTTGAATGAAATGAATTAATGTTTACATCTAGATGGAGAAGCACCCGCCTAAGCAAAGTCAATCACAGAGCCTGCTGTTCCTCTATTGATATTGCCAATGCTCATTCAAATGAGCAGAGATAAAAGTATTGATCAACCAGTGAAATCATAGACCAACCTTGTCATATTTCCTGTAAAGCCTACACTAAATATATAAAGAGCCATAACAATAAAAATGAAATAAACATGAATGTGCACCCTGTTATCAACCTCATAGAAGAACACTAACGATTTTATGGATCGTAGAAACCAACATTAAAATGCATTACTGTCACCTACTGTGACAGCGTGAGAACAGAAAGACATGGAAATAATATATATTGGTTTGTATGAATTACACAATGTTGTATTACACATACAAAACTGTTAAGGGTCAGTGTTTTTCAACCTAGGCTCCATTCTTACACCATTTAAAGTTGTGCAACAGGTCCTTGATATCATAATAACAACCTCAAACTTTTAAAAACCCCAATTCAAATTTGGAATATCATATGTATTTTTGATGACAGTATCCATTCTTAATTTTTTAAATATCTCAGTTATCGTCAAAACTGGTATATCACAACAAATTCTAATACAAACTGCATATATGGAAACACTAGATGCAGATTTGCATATGTATATATTAATTTTCATAAATTTGATTCCAACATGCAGACTTGAAGACATGTGCATGAAAGACTGATGTGCAGAATGTGAAGTCAAATCTCTATTCTTTTCTTGGTATTAATTCAGGCTTGGCTTGGCTGTATAACAGAAAAGATATTATAGATGTTGCTGTGAAAAAATTGTGTATTTCCTCTTTCTATAGCTGACAAAGTGTGAGACATATTGAATCCACAGAAGAAAAGAGCAAATTGCCACTCCGTTCTATTTTCAGGGAAGCACTGTGTCACTCTGATAAATGGATTTTTTTTTTAGTTCAGCAAGCTCATCTGACGTCTGACAAGTTTCTATTTTTTCTTTTGTAAATGTGACAGTTTGTAATGTGGGTCAGTGGTGGGTATCCAATTAGGGCAAAGTATCCCCCCACAAAACAAAACTTTTAAGCACTACTGACCTCCAGTATCAGATTTCTGAGCAGAAAGTTCCAATCATGTGCCCATTCTGCAGCCCCATTTCTCTGGTTTCTTTGATATGTGAAGGGTCAGAGGCAGTTTGAAGAATTGCAAGAAGTAATTTCTGGAAACCACAGGTAGTGTTAAACTTTGCAACACGTCACGTGTGTTGACCTGGTTTGTGGTTCTCCCGGGAGAAAAGCAAAATGTTGGCATGAAGAGGGGCACATGAATGTCTGTATAGAGTCTCAAGTCAGTCCATCCGATAGTTATTGAGATATTTTAATAAAAGACAAAACAATAAAACTCATCACTGAACCTTACCCTTAGTGTCAGGGAATCATGATCAAAGTCACTAGGACCTACTGTATCTATTTTAACCCTTTAAGACCTAATGAAATTTGCGTTTTCATAGTTTTTTGTTGTATTTCTTATCCTCATCTAGCAGTCAGCATCAAGTGTCAAATGTGTCATAAATAATTTGATTCAGGAGAACCTTGAGTTTCAGCCTTGACTGTTTTTAAGTCCTAATTTTACATTTGCTTTGTTTAAGACTGGATTAACTTAACCTTAACACTAACCCTAAGCAATTTACTACCTTTTTTTATAACTTTATTTGCAGCAAACAAGACAAGTACTACGACTTAAAAGCAGAGAAACTGCTTTTACATAACTTTTTAAAGTATGCTCATAGCATGAGCAATTCAAAAGTTATAAAAACTGATAGCAATTTGTAGTCACCAGCACTTGACTGGGTCTTTCTGAGTTGATGAATTATTGAATTATGAATCATTTAAATTTACACCTTAGTATTGAACCTACAGACCTACCAGTCAACATGGCTGTCTATAGAACCATGCAGCTTGAAAGCATATGAAGGTTTTTTTTAAGGTTACTGCTTAAAAATTATTTACTTTTTATCTGAACGTCTGCTGTCTGTTCTTTAAAATTACCAGCCTTCTCTTCACAGTGCTTTGCAGATGCTGAAGAAAGATCCAGCTGCACCTATTATCATTTGGCTAAACGCTCTTTATGTATCTTTTTAAGTCAATCACAGTGTGAGTCGGCAAGTGAGACTAGCTGTTCCAATGCGTATGTAGGAAGATACTCAGGGTTGGAGAAACAATGTCTTTTGTGGTGATTTTACCTCTGCATTTTTTTCATAACTAGCCTTGAAAAGGTCTGAGAAGCACAAAGTTTCACTTAATGTTTTCTCCGTAATCTTGTGCTTCCCTTGCTGCTTAATAAATAGGTCATGGTAGACGGTTACATAAGCCTCACCGGCAAGTTAACTCTAACAGGCATCACAGTGCGACATTCTGATTGATGTAATTATGCTACTCTCTCAGCTTTAATAACGGGGTTGGAATTGGCAAGTTTCAGTGGGTATTGTGGGAAAAAAAATCACACCCCTTGTGTGGAATTTTTTAAGGTCACATAAGTGTCAGTCCACATCACACATGGTGTATATATTGTATATGGGTGTATTTATCTGCAGTGATTTCAGATAATAAACTTGCTTTTTGTAACACATGCTGCGGCTCCACGACAGGGCTTTTAGTCTGGCGCTCTCTGTTTTTTTACTTGATTGAGCCCTCTGTGTCTACTCCATCATGCAAATCTTTGGGTGCTCTTGTATTAGAGTGTGCCAACATGTTTCTCTTTTTTTATATGGCGTGTCTGATTTGTTTTTTTCTTTTGATAAAATAAATCTGTGTCACTGTGCCACTTTCTCATCTAGTATATGTAGGTCAGTATGTTGTCAGTGTTTATTTTTTCTTACAAGGGTGAATCACATTTAAACCCCATTTAGAGATTGCTAATTTTGAAGGGACTTTTTTCTTTTAGTTTCTTGAAAATACATTTTACTACTTTTTCATATATATATATATATACTTAGGCTCTTTTTAGCACTGGATGTATCGGAGAGCCGTCAAAATCCAGTTTTATTTCTGGCTTTTAAACAGAAAATTATTTTTTCTTCGTCCAACTGCTGCGGCACATCCACTTTACATATTTACTTAAATATTTATTTAATTGTTAATCATTTATTACATTTCATATATTTTTTTAAGTCTGTGGAAAAATCCTGTGACAGAGATTTTTATTTTAATTTCTAATGTTTTTGCTCTGTTATGACAGGGGACTTGTATTATGCACTTTACTAAGAAGTGGTTCACATATCAAATACATGTTTATGTCTCACACACAATATGTCTGTTTATGGCAAAAATCTGAACCAATCTGTTTTTCTCTTTTGCCTCCCCTCTCTGTCTTCAGTGGTGCCAGTCCTGTTGGTCTTGTCTTGACTGCCATTGTAGCGGTGTCTTACAAAGTGGCGATAGAATTTGAGGGGTAAGTCTGACTTTATTTCAGCCCTATTCTACTGATCAACGGTAGGGGACCGCATAGCATTCCCTGTGGAACTCCTGTATTGAACACCCCTTTATTTTAGCTCTATTCCCCCATCTCATCTCAAAGTAATGGGTACTCTTTCTACCTTGTAATCAAAGCTCCAGCCAATGCCCAAATTGAGCCAGCAACCCGAATTATAATACTTTGGTCTAAAAGTGATCCACTATGTTGGTGCAGATTTAGGGCCTCTGTGTCAACATACCTTAGGCCTGTATTATACTGCACTTGTCATATAAAGTCATTTCCTATCCAGGAAAAAAAAAATGCAAATCAGCTGAAACCCAAATTCAGGCCAGATGTTGGTGGAAATGCACCTGCTGCTTTTCAGTAAAAAGGCCACAAGAAGAATTTTCTGAACTTTATCGGTTAGTTATGTCTATGACTAGTAAGCATTAAACCAGCTTGCTATCAACTCCAAACAAACTAAAACAAACACATGGATGGACTGAGTATCAGACAGTGATGCTGTTCATGCCTGCTAGTAACATCTTCTTGGCATCTAAGCATCTTAAGCAGTGAACAGCTCTAGGATCACTCAGCAACAATTACCAAAGGTAAGTGTGTTTGTGTGTCAGCCTGTTTGAAAATGCAAATTAAAGATGTTTGTCCTCGTCAATAGTGGGGTTATTCAGCTTTGCATACTCCAAGAGATCGTTCAGCTAAGTGGCCACTACAGTGTGACTCAAGTTGTCTTTCTCCAAATGTTTACTCTGCTTCAACTTCCCGTTGGATGGGCCTCTTTTTTTATATTCCTTTTTTTATCTCCAGAAATCCCTGGTGGTCCACAACATCACAGCTTAAACAGACTGCCCACATTAAATGAATGCAGCAACCCCAAATTTGGTCTGAATAGGGCTTAAATTAATCAAAGTACAGTACTTCTATTCACACTTGGTATTACAATATGTCCCTGCCTGTGTGTCTGACCACATGTGATGACTCAATCACAAAGTGAGCTCATCCACTAATTGCCCTACTACAGCTTATACAGCTTGCATGTAGGTCATAGACATGGTAATTGGAACATGTCGTTCCACTGCAAGTTGAATGAAGTTTTTCACACATAGAGGCTTGTTGCAACCCTGATAGGCCTTCAGCCACAACAGCTACTCCTCCACTTGTGTGTTTTCATCTCCTTCTATCGAGCACAACATTCATTAGTTCTGAGAAAAAAGCTGCAAGAGATAAAAAAAAGCTATAAAGAAATAGATGTGCCTTTTTTTTTACCCTTTTTCGCACATGAAGAGCCTCGTTGGTCAGTCCTGTTATCCCTCGCATCCTCCTCCTCCTGCTCATCCATGGCAATTACAAGTTAAGACCTCAAAAACAGTTATGAGCGACCTACTTTTGGACATCAGTCTACACACACACCTGTTCAGAAATACACACATCCTTGTACACATGGAAAACGCACAAACTTGCTGTGGCTGCATAAGCAAGTCACAAATGAGGCACAGCTCCGCATGGAAGCAGCTGTTATGTCCACTTGCTCATTAAGCCTATTGTGTATGTGTGTGTGTGTGAGTGTGTGTGCCTGTCTGTGAATCCCTCTTATTTCAGAGCAGGTGTATAGGTGTTTTTTGTTTGTATGTAGATGTGTTAAGTGTGCAGCTGTTCTTTGCGTTGCATGTTATGGGGACTTGATGCACAGCAGCATAACAGCTTACGATTCAAATGTGCAGACACGCACCGTAAGAGCACAATCAGTAGTTTCGTTTAGATTGCAACAGCAAGATGAATGATGAAGGACCCGAGATTGACTAGGTCACAGCTGTGTGACCTACATTTATCAAATGCATAAACATACGCAATCATAACACACAATAATAAGAAAAAAATACTGCTGAACAAATCCACATCAGCAAATTGCATCTGCTGAGCTCTCTTTGTTATTTGATTGTGTTATTTCTCACTCGTCTTATATTTCCTTTGCTACATTAGTCACCCTGCATTAGCAGAAAAAAAAATTCCCCGGCCTTTGTCTAGCTGTGTCTTGAATGTCCTCAATCATGAGCAAAATAAAACGTCACATTGGACTTGAAAGGAAACGAGAGGTTAGCCTTGACGGTGTCAGAAGCGTGCTTTTCTGAAAATGTCACACATAAATACATGCTGTGAATGAGAGTCCAGGTGTATGTGCTGCTGCAGCATTGGATACGGCAGCACTGATCCACAATTGTGTCATTTAGTCTGAAACTGTGAATTGAGGGAAAGGCAGGTGTCATATTTTACCACACACTGTGATTGGGGAATGTTACAGATGCTATATTTATCTGTTGCTTCTGGCAATGATTCTTGCTGATCCCACTTGGTTAAACTGGGAGGACAGCAAGGCGTCCAGATGGAGATGACCTCACTCGGTGACTGGGATGAGTAAAGGCACCAGTGGGATGGATGGAGAAGCCAGAGTGAGGGAAATTGTTAGATCAGTGACTTCAGACAGTTCCCTTCAGCTTTTTTAGCTCATAATCGCCTGTGATACAAAGCAAGATGCAGCCATGAAGGCTGACGCCAGATAATCTTTCCTTCTAAATCCCTAAAAGCAAATTAAAGGCTGCAAACAGTTTGGTGCCTTAGGCAGAACTTCCTCTTGTGCTTTTGTGAGGTTGATCTAATTATAGTAAATAATTCAATTACATTTGATTCGACCTAACTTCCATTGTGTGTCTTGTTATCAACAAAAAATATTCCCTAAATGAGTATTTTTACATGAACACCAAAGACACTAGAGTTTTATTCTGTAATAACGTTTGGGATGTGATATGTAGAATAATAAAACCCCACATTATCCAGACTGCTGACTGTCAAAGCAGAAGAGACTCTTGGAGACGGTCTCTCTCATGTCTGCACTGGGGAGGCAGAGACATGGCATGACCCTGTTTCTGACTTTGTCTTGTGGATTTTAAAGTCTCTGGCCGGCCTGTTAAAAAATAGCTCGCCAGGAAGAAAGTTCATCTACAACTTTTAAAAGTGAGGGTGTATGTGTGTGTCACCTGGTCATAACACATCTGTTTGGACAGGCTGGTTGTTCTTGCCTTTGGAGATGCAACTTGCAACTCTCTCAATATCACCGATCAGCAGAGCCTGAAGGCCTCTGCAGTTCTGGATCAGGGAAGTTTTAAATCAACATGTTTGAATGTACACATGCTCAAACCTCCCTTTTATTAAGATTGTTTATAACACAGTTACATTACAATACTCTGGTAGTCTTAGATATGATCCACTGCAGCTTAGTTACACGACAAAACAATGTCTCCAAAAAGCCTTTTAAATATGCAACTAAAAGTTTGGGTTGCAGACTAATGTTATCAGCATTTGCGTGAGATACTGAAAGAAAAAAATACACTGAAATCAAACTCTTAAGAAGTTTGACATCCAGATGTAACTGTGAATAAATAAAGCCCTTACGGTCATATCATTATATTAACGACATTTATAAATTAATGCTGTAGGTATCCAGCTATGCCGGTTTATAGCTCAAGGGTATTCAATTAAAATTCAAAGTGGTCTAATCAAGAAATATCTTCTCAGCAAATGTCAGGAACATCATGATCTCTAACTTGCATTATGATTCAGAGTCATGTATATTCAAATGGCCCAGTGGTTGTATTAGTTTCTGTATGTGGTCAACAAATAACTGTCAAATCCAATAAATAAAGTACAATATAATTAAATTTTGACGGTTTTTATTGTCATTTTTTTACATTAAACCAAAGAGGATATAACAAAGTAGCCTAATACTAATCAGTTAATGTTTTTTTTCTTATTTTCGATAAAATAAGGGCTGCACTTAAAAAAAAAAACACTAGAAAGAGAGCTTTTGAAAACTGTGCATATTGAAATGAAGTGCCTCATATTTAAAATTTGAATAAAAGTCTGGCTTGATTTTTTAGTCAACGCTATTTGACATCTTAACAGTCTCAACACATCTTCACAACTGCACAGCTTTAACACGTCCTTTTCTCTCCTCTGATTTCCAACCCTCCATTGTTTCTTGTTCAGTGTGTGTGGAGGCCCTGTTATTATTGTATATTTGTGTCGGTAGCATGGTGAATCGATTAGTGGACCCTCACTGGGCTCCACTTTATGCTATGCCTTGTGGTGACGTGTCATACTGGTTTTGAACTGCCATGGGGAAAAAAATGAACATATAATAGTTTTTCTGTTCTTGAATCAAAGCTCCGTGTCTGCTGTGTACTTTTCTCTGATGAGGGAACACCATGTTCGATCAATTTTCTCTCACGGTTTTTGCTTGTCTTGTCTTTCCCTTTGATGTGTCACATTAACTCACAGTCGCAGCGTGCAACAAAATGCGTGGGTTTGATTGGTGCAGAGACGTCAAATAATGAATGACAACACAAGTAGTTCCAGTGAGTTTTAAAAGCCACTAAGTGCCATAAGGCGATGAAACTGCACCATTTTGAAGAGAAACAATCTGTCAAAATTAAAAAATACTTAACAAAATCATCATATTGGAGGGTTAATCGTCAAAAAAATTTAAGAACAGACTTGCACCTTTCCTTTACAATTAGATTTCCTTCTCCTCTTTGGCATGACACCCACTTAGCTTAACTTTAGATTAGCTTTTAATTCATATTTTCCTTTTTTTGACTAAAATTTAAGCATATACTTAGCATACAAACACAATACATTTGCACTGGATGCAAATATCCTGTATTTCCAAAAAATAAATCCATTCATCCCAAGGATAAAAAACATTAATCATCCCCTTTATCCTTTAATTACTTGCTCTCTTTTAAAATATATCTATTGATTCTGATGATCCCGCGAACTCACTCTTGAGCACCTGTCACATTGTTTTCTCTCACCTGTTAGGGCTCCTGTTTTTCAGATTCCCTCAATTACACACAAGTAACAGAGCTGCCAATCTCTGATATGGGGGTCAGTGGTGCATTCATGTGGAACAGAGGGGTGGAACATGTGGAGACAAAAAGCATCTTCCTGTCATTCACACACACACACACACACACACACATATAAGCCCGAGTGCCCTCATGGTTCAGCACACACAAGCAGTCCTGGCACAGAGTGGTACAGCTATCCAGTGTCTGATTTATTGTCCCATTACCTGTTTGTTCTGCTGTATTTACAGACCATTCACTGGACAGATCTATCAGGAGAGGAGTCAGCGACGCAAGCATGAATAATAACACCCCTCCCAGGTGCTTCCTCCTCCCTGTTTGGCTGAGGATTCCCATCCTGTCACGAGGACGAAGAGACTGAGACAACAGACTGTCCAACAGTGGTGACCAATAATCCACCTTCAGTATTGGTTCAGTGGATACAGTCATACTTTAGACTTGTCTAATGAAAGTAGCGGCTATATGAAGACATCCTTCTAAGTGATTTTTGACCAAGTGGTTATAACACTCTAAATTAGGTGGGAAATCAGTTAGAATTAATGTACTGAAATTCTGATTAACATGTTTTTTTTGAGAACTAGCAAGGATTGATAGAGCTCCATGCCAGGGGATGATTAGCTTAGCTTAGCTTAGCTTATCTGGGAGGCCACCATAAAGATGGCAAACACCTGCTATAGGTGCCGTGAAGACCTACTGGGCAGAATGACCTATACCAAGATGTGGTTAAAATTTCCAGTCATTATGCTAAGCTAGTTTTACGTCCTCCTCCCAAGTTCTACACTTTGAGCCATACTTTATGCTAAGTGTATCACCTTTACACTAAGCTCATCACCTTCTGGGACTACATCAGAACTTAACACGTAGACATAAGAGTGGTATCAGTTTCTAATATAATTTGGCAGGAAATTAAATAAATGTATGTCGATGATGTTGCAGAATTCCTTTAAAGGTGTATCGGGTGTAGATTTTTTCAGTCTGATCAGTAAAAATATACTGACCACCACCACTACAAGAGTGCCACAGGACTGAGCCCTAAAACTTGAAAATCAGATGATTATTGACGATCTTGTTCTTTTGTCTCAAAGTCAGTGTTTTTGTTGTTTTTTTTTAATAGGATTTTTGTTAGATGACCTAGAACAAGGTACATGGTTAATACTTCCTCAAAATAAAAAACATCAGTAAATACTCCACACCTGATTTTTTTTAAGCTTTTGCACGTCTTAAAGAAGAGCTTGCTAGCAAGTGGCTGAATAAGACTGCAGGGGTTGTCAGAGAGGCTTAACATCATCATGCCAAGCACTCTTACTTTCCAACGTGTTGACTTTCATATATATATAACCTAGTGTAGTCGTATGTAGCTGATTTCTAGGTATTTTCTAACATTGGGTTTTTGCTTCTGTTAATTACATTTATCCTTAAAAAACACAATAGTAGTTCTGAAGATTATCTTGCTGATCAAACTTTCTAAGTATACAAACTTATTTTCTGCAGAAATCGAACATTTAGTGAAAAAATCTAATTTGGCTTTTGGTGAAAGGAACCAGAATAATGATAGTTTGCAGTTAGGCCTATAAAATCTCATCCCTGTAGCACTCTATAATATAAATCATCAATCAGATTTGCAACAAAAATAGAAAACTAATTTAGCTTAGCCGAGATTGTACTATTTATGCAAGGAGCTGTCACTGGATAGAAGTTCCAGCGCAGGCAGGAGTCAGAGGTGCAGAGCCAAATATAAACTTGTCTTTTAAAAGCAAACTGTCCAGAGAAAGGTGGCCATACTGATGGTGATGGCTAAATCTCCCAACCACCTCCACCTCTGCAGAAGAAATACAAGTTTCCAGTAGTTCAGAGTGATACAGTTTTAGAGCAACTTGTTTAGAGGTCACTTTCTTTAAAGTTTTTAAAGAAGTAAAATTAGATCTCTAGTTAACTTTTACAGGAAGCATTGTGTCTTGTCATGACAGGTGTACCTGTGTAGTATTAGCAAAGGTTTTTTTTTCATGAATGAATCTCGTCAGTGAGCCACCTTGAAGCTGGCAAGTCAACTGTCTACTGTGAAAAAGGTCCTATTATATTGATGACAAGTTGTTGTTGATGACATTTGGCATTATTTCATTCCAAATGCATTACTCCGTCAAAACGAACAGCATTTGAGCCACATTCACTGTGTTTTCCTTGACATATAACGCTGCCTTTTAAGATTCTAACAGTATATTTACAAAGACTCAGAACAAAGGGAGAGAGCAGCCATGTTTTCTAACACTAGTTCATTTCACACACATACACACACGTTTTTGATTTGTCTCTATTGCTATTTTTTGACTAATTCCCTCATGATGACTGCATTTAATGAAAATAGTGTCTAGATTTTGTGGTGTAATTGTCTGTGAAGCAAATCATCTTGATCAGCTGGTGTTATTGACTTTTTGATGATGTCCTAAAACTAAAACAAAAAATCCTGTTTAAATCTTGTTTTAACAGTGCATTTAATGTAAGTGATTCAGTGTTATACACTGTGTTTGATGTTATATAAATGTGAACCCTTTTAAATGTCAGAACTACACCAGTAATGGCTTTTTACTGTATCTATGCAAACCATTCCAAACTGAGGAGCACACACTGCCTGGTGATGTACTCTTTGTCAATGGGATATTTTCATGTAATAAAAGTGTGACTCAGGGTTCAAAGCACTGCTCTATGTTTGTATCTGAAAAAAAAAAAACATCCAGACTGCTAATAGCAGCACTTAAGACAGAACTTTTGCATTTGTGCCTCTTACAGGCAGAAAATTGGCAAAGTGCTACTTTGTGATTACAGCGAGTAGTGCTAATGCAGCTGCTTTGATAACTTTAATTGGTTTGTAATTAATAAGCAGCTACTGCCGAGGTAATGTTGACTACTTTTATGTGTACAATCTCCTGTATTCCAAAGCTTATGTTGTAATTATAGGAAAATGGGTCTGATACTTTATACTTAATTTGAGGCTTCACATCCATGCTAGGTTTTCAATAAGCATCAAGTTATAGAGGTAAACCAGCTAGCTTACTCTAGCATTATTTATGTTTAAAGCTACAGACAAAAACTTGTCAGAGGTCTCAGTTGGACAAACTATGTAATGACAACAGTGTTTCTAATCTACCTCAAACATCATTTGCAAATGCACTTTTACTGATATATCTGTGATAAAATACCAACCAACAGAAACAGTGATTTGTTGTTTTGAAACAATGTCCTTGTACAGTCTGTTAGTTATTTGATTGGTTATAGATCTCATTATAGACAGCAGTGGCTTGCACAAACATCACAAGTGTGTAGAGTAGAGCAAAGAAGTTAAATATTTCACAGATATTTCCCCTTTGAATTACAGTTAAGTTTTACTCCTCAATCTGAAATTATTTTTTTCAAAACTTTCATTTCAAAGCGTTGTACTGTAGACTATTTAGTAGTAGTAGTAGTAAGCAGTGAAGTAGTGAGCATTGTTTCCTAGTTCCTTATTGCCATTAGAATAGAGATAATTTATGTAATTATTTCGTAAAAAGATGAATAAAATGTTTGGTTTACACTTCTAAAGGTGTCTGAGATGATTAGAAAGCTTTTATTCCTCACCCTAACCCTAAAGCATCGATTGATTCTCTGTTATACTGTGTCTTTGGATATGTAAAGTAATGGAGAGTCCTATCTTATACTGCTGTTAAGTACCATGAAATCGTATGCATCAAAACCAAGGACACAAACTGGTCATTGTAAAGATTTGAGGACATTTGCAGATAAGGCTCAGCATAAATCCTGCAGCACCAAGATGGATGGAGAGGTGTAACGAGGGATGGGTCAGTGAAAACATGGTGCTGCAGTGCAGTTTTGGTGTCATTTTTGAGTTGAAATCTGTTGAAATCTAACTGCAAGGCAACCAACAAAGGATCTGCTGATCATAAAAGAAAAATAAGCTGGTTCATGGTCTATTGAATTGGATGGGAATCAGGTGAGTAGTGCATATCAGGACACAGTCAAGAGCATTTTCACTTGCTTATTTGGTTTAGTAAGCTACCCGGCAATACACAACCATGGAGTGTGACATGGCATCATTTATGCAGTAAAGGTTAGGCCATTTAATTAATGATTAGAAATTTCATTATGCACACTCAAAGCTTCCAGTGCAGTTCATTTAAAAACACAATAACATCAGTGAGGCTTCAAGCACATTTCTCTTTGTCAGTGTTGTTAATAAATAAATTGCATCAGTAGCTTTGAATGTGTACAATTTACTTTTGCTCTCCCTCCTAAACATCATTCAAGCAAATGATTTCAGTTTACTGGTTTGTTCACTTGGATGTTTAATTAATTATAAAAGAGCAAATGAAATTTTGAGTTAAATTATTCACACTTCCAATGCATTCCAAAGCCAATTTAGCATCATCAGCCAGTTCAGGGCCATTAGTTCTGTGATTTTGAGCCTGAACCTCACTGTTATGTCAGTTTCCTTCCTTGTAAAGCTAAACTTGCTGGTGCTGGTTTGACCTTCTTCAGCCATTATTTATTTGATACACTGTGGTTTTAAGGTGGGTGAGTGTCATGATTTTTGCATTGAGTTCAATTATTTCAAGTTTAATTTGGGGTTTTCTGTCAAGCTTTTGTTGTTACTTCCTGTCTTTGTTGCTTTCTCATGTTTTCTGATTGTTTATGTGTTTCACCCTTGTTAATTACCCCACCTGTGACTCATTACCCCAAGCACATATAGTCTCTGTGTTTCCCCTTTACTCACTTTTCTCTGTTTTTGTTCAAGTGTTCAGCCTCAGTGTCTCTATTTTATTCAGTTTTGTCATTTTTTCTGTCTTGCCTTTGAATGTAATTTTTGCTGTTTCTTCTCCCTTATTTTTGTTGGTATTTCAGCTTTTAGTGATAAATCTCACCATTTGCTTTTGAACTGCAGTTTGTCAAAACCATACAATTAGAGGATCCAACAGTTATAATTTAAAGGACAATTATACAGCTGATTAGTTATATTAACTTGCATATTCAAGCTTGTGACTTATTTTTCTGCTTTTATAAGGCGACAGGAAGGACAAAAGTTTGGTATCTGTGCAAAAATCCTTCAAAAAAGTATTAAAGTTCTTAATTTCAGTGCATGTTTTATGTCAAAGACTTCTTAACTTTCTTTTTTGTACTCTCAAAAGTAGGTCAGACACGCCATGAAACAAACAAACCTTGATCCATTTTATTCCTCTTCCTCTGCAGTCTGTCTCATGAAAGTTGATTTTCTTGTCTTCTCTCAGGAATGCTTACAATCCATTCATCCTTTCAGCTGTCTAAAGAAAAACTCTTTCAATAATTTCATGTACCTAGCTTTTTTTTTTTTTTTTTACATTTCCTGTCAAATGATATCTGCGAAAACATTTCAAAACCAGCAGGTCTGCAGGATATGAAAGTAGCTCATTTTGAAATCCAATGTCACACAAAGTGCTCGCTGAAATCCTGCTGCATTTCCCTTTTTGGAATAAATTCGTTGCTCTCAGTGTTGGACGGATGCTGAGGCAACCTTCTCATTTTTTTCGAACATTTTTCTGTCTCAACAGTGTTTTCCTCCCCTGTCACATAGTGGCCTAATTAAAACTGAGGTAACGTTTGGCCATTTGTATGTTAAGTCCAGACAAAGTGTGATCACAGCACTACCCACACATGCTAACAGCCAAGAGCAGAAACATTCCACACATATTTCTGTTTCACAAATGAACATTGGTGCCCTGAAGCTGAGCAGTCTGTACTGCATCTTTAACACATTTTGTACAAATGCCCTTTTTCAGCATGAAATCAAAGGGGATCTTTGCTCAATTGTTAACCAGATTCTAATCATTACAATGTGGTCTGCATGAGCTACCGAACAACTGAAAACATCTCTCCATGTTGGCTGCATTCAGAGCAGCCACTCAGCTTGTGCTGGCTCCAGGGCTGTTCTTGAACTGGAGATTGTACATCTGTATTTTTGTGAAAAGAGGCAGCATTGTCTATTTTGCACCTACATACACTTATTAAAATTTACTGTTTAGCTGTAATGCTCCAAATGTGATTAAGTTATACTGGATTTCTGAATCTTAACATGTTGCACTTTGTTTGTTTCATCTGTACCAAAACAGATGTGTTAGTGTTGGAGGGTTTGTCACCTTCTTCCTTAGGCCTTTTTGTCTTTCTTTGGTTTCCTCCTCTCTTTTGTGTCTGGTATGTTTTCATCTTTTTTTCTCTCTCTCACACACGCACTCTCTCTCTCTCTCTCTTCCTCTGTCTCCGCCCCTGGGTGAAGTGGCCCCTAGCACACCTTCATCTCCCAGCCAGCCACCAGCTCAACCCTGCTTGTCAGAATCCACCTTGGAAGACTCAGTTTGTCGTCGGCCACCACCACACTGCTACTTCTCCCAGAATTCCCTTTCCATCTGCCTTCCTCCATCAGAGAGCCTCTGAGCTGTAACACCTCAGCTCAACTCTATGCCTCTCTCAGCACCTGTCTTTACCTTTCTTGCACAATCCTGCCATTTAAATCAACCACAAACAGTTATTTGTCTCTGTTGTGCTTTTGGGTCCAACACTTCTACATTCAGTATGACAGGGTTGAGGGCAGCACATCTATCAATGGCACTAGATTACATAGAGCCCAATAAAACTGCACTGGGGTCTGCCAAGATGGCTCCTTCAAAGCCTTTTATAAGAGTATTTCTCAAAATGTTTAACTGTTACTTAAAGACAGTTTTAATCAGGTTAATACAGACAATGAATCTGAAAGTAGTCACATTAACATACACACATGTTTTTTTTTAGAGGTTAGAAACCAAACAAACCAAAAAGCATTTCCATTAAAGCAGATTTACATGTGAACTGGAGACACTTTAAATCAGTACTCTGCGATAATGTGTCTAAATGCAACTATGACCACATGTAGAAGTGTGACCTTTTTAACTCATTTAAATACACACTGTGAGTGCATTTGCATGTATTTTTGAAGTATCTGGCTCTCTTTGGTTAAACAGTTCAGTCATGCAAGGAGATTAAAAGCAGGTGTAAAACTGATGTGATTTTTTTTTTTTTTTCTTTTT
>JAPZDY010000014.1:15007753-15033942 GCA_029783645.1 Ctenochaetus hawaiiensis | reverse complement strand
CACTGAATGTGGCTTTTTTTCATGGGTATATAAGTTATTACCTGTCGTTCTCTGAACTCCTTATGCAGGTCTGGGTGGTTGTCCTTCAAGTGTTTTGCCAAGTTAGAAGTGTTTCTACCCTTGGTCTGACATGTTTTGTAACACCGTTCGCACAGTGGTGCTTCGGTGTTAATGGCTTCACCGCGCTCATTTGTTTTAAAGCCGAAGTAATTCCTTATAGCACTTCGTGCACCTGGTTTATCTACGAGTTGCGGCGGGATGAAGGTTGCAGCAGCTGCTATTTTCTCCCTGCTCCTGTCTCTCTCTCTCTCTCTTTCTCTCCTTTATCTCTCTGTCGCCAGATTCTTGCTCCGTTTGCTGCTCCACTCACTCGCCTGCTAGCTCCAGCTTGCTCGCCTCGGCTCAAATCACAATGCGGTGACGTAAAAAAAAAAAAAAAAAAAAGTACCGGTACCAGCCAAGCGCAGTATAGTACCGTTTTAAATGCCTCAGTACCGCGGTACCAATTTAGTACCGAACAAATCTAGTTGGTACATTCATTTACTGTCACCAAGCCAAATAATAAAACTGCATATCTAACTGATAGCCAAATGATTGATTGTAGAGCCTACAAAAACCTCCAGTGTTCATTAAACATTCATAAATGTGGAGTAAGAGTGTCAGCTTGCCTCTAACATCAAAGCTGTGTTTCTTGCTCTCCAGTTTTTGTGCAAAAGTATCCATCCATGGCTCTTACCAGGAAGCTGGATGCAATCTGATAATTATTTATCATTTCCACCCAGTACTTCTGCAATTTATGCTGTTTTAAGCCACAGAATCAACTCCTCCTGCTCATGTCCCCATGAGCTCTTAGTCATTCTGCTTGGTTTTCTACTCTTTGTGCATGTACACTTCTCAAGATGATGTTGCTCAGAAACCCATCCATTTCACATTTTACTATTATATCAGCGGCAGGCAAATCAGTTTATTATAGATGAGTCAACCTCATCTTCAAGACCTACGTACTTATCCATCTTGGCCATCTCCTTGACCGCCTCCACTCCTCCTGGCAGGGGTTCCAGTTCTATGAAAAAGTCCTTGGACTCCCAGATACTGATGGCTTTTTCCTAGAGACAAAAAAACAAAACACACACACAGAGCTTTGTATCAGTGTAAATTGATAAGATTGGTTTGTATATATCCATGTGTATGTACATGTGCTCTGAAGAAGGAGTATCCAAAGGGCAAGTTTTTTATGGTCAGCTATATACCCAGCCGTTCAAAGGCATAGAAAATCTGATATTTGAATGTGAATATAATGTACACACTCTTGAACGCTTGAATTGAAAAAAAAAAAAACTGAAAAAGGAACTGAAAAAAGGAATCTCCTGTGTCTGTGCTTGCATTTAACAAAGACCTTGTACCCCAACTAAGTTTGTAATTTTGTGACATATTGCATACTTGTAATATGGCATAAGTTAAGACATATTTTACAAACATTTTTTATATACTATAAAACTTTAGGTGATTAACTCACTTTTGCATTAAGCTGAGTGTCATGCCACATTGTATCACAATATAATGAGAGACTTGTTAAAAAAGAACTAAGGAATGAAAAAAAAAAAATAATAATAATAATACAATGGAAAAAATAAAACAATTTTTCAAATTTGCATTATGCTTTATCACAAAAACGGGTTTAAACTGGGATTTACACTAGTGTGAAGAGATGAGCCTCTGTTGAGCTGTTGTTCTGTGACTGCAGGTCCATGACAATGGAACCCATGATGACAAGTCATCAGCATTAAAATACAAGTATCAAGTCAGATGAGATTTGAGCGCACTTGATAACTTCTGCACACTGTGAGTGAGGCCAGAGGCTATTAAAGAATGTTCACACATTCATAAATATATGGTTAATTGGGCTAAAATCAATGGTTTGGTTTGCCGGAAGTTTATTTACTGAATAGCATAGGACCACAAGGATCTATTTCCTCTGCATTATGTCCTTTACCATACTGAATGTTATTGATAAAAACTGTGGTTTAACTCGTCAGCACTGTCTAAATTAATAAATGGGACATTTGGAGGGTGCACATTGGTTTCAAGCTTCAACATCAAATCAAACTCCTAATTCTGCAAAAGTAAATTTCATTAACCACTTTTTTGTACATAGCCTATATATGTATGTCACTTACACACAGGTCACTCCTCAGCTGGCCATACTGCGCTGACACCCAGAACCCTCTCCTGTCATCCAAGGTAATGAAGGGCTCGTCCGGGTATCTAGCCCGGTACTTCTTCAGGAACCCTCCTTCGAAGTCCGCCAGGACCCCGTCCATGTCTACCAGAACCCGAAGTCTCTTACTCGACGTAGAGGAGGACGACATGTTTACGCAAATCCTATTACACGGATCACGGAGCAAAGTTGCTCCTCTTCCGAGAAGGCGTGTTGTACTAGACAGTAATAACATGGTTGACTCTTGACTGAATAACCGCTACAATATCAACTGTCACTACCAGTAACCCTCTTCAAACGACGAGTGCAAAACATGAATAAAGTCCGCATGAGAGTCAAAAAGTTTTCCCAAAAAACTCCGGCAATTAAATCGTGTATTTTTTCAGCACGTATCATTGGTTGGGTTGTGTTTTGTCTTTTCGGAACGTTTTGTTTTACTGTTACCTTAACTTTATCAAAATGAGAGTCCCTGCTATGCAGCCGCAGTTGAGCTAACGGTCGGTAGCCAATTTTAGCTGACAGGCTAACGTTAGCTGCACAGCATTTGGCAGGTCAAATGTGACATGCCTATGGCCACAGTTTACTGGGGGCTGTTTGCATCGTTTTGTCAGTTATCCACAGCCATTTTCAACCCACTGCATCTGTAATACTGGCTGTAGGAGCAACCTGAACAACAAGAAGTAGCACAACACAGACACTGCAGCACCAAGGACAGTCAGAACAAACTGTACTTCAAGCCTAGGCGCAACAAAGATAGGTTAGAATGAGGAGATGGCTCACTCCTCCTTTGTTTTCGGTGTGCAAAAACTATGTACAGTAAAGCTAGCAGTTTACAAATGAAAAGAGAAATAAAAAAAACAGGTAGATGATTGATGATTATGGGTTGGCTCCTTCATGTGGATTGTTATTATTACTGAGGCTATTTCTGTCTAAATGTGACAAGTAGCCAATGGCCATTGCTACTTGTCACGTATGATTGCAAATCATTTTTAAACACGATAAAAAAAAACTAAAACTCCAAATAGCACTGTTGGTAAAACAATAAAACAAAAAATATATACAGGCATGATCAGAGATTGCAGAATTTAGGGTCAAGTTATGCACATGATTACGTATAATAAGTTTCAACACTGAAGGAAAAGGAACAGTTTAATAGGTGACAACATTACACTTTATGTCTTAAGTAAAGCAAAAATTGTTAATACTAAATAAATAACAAATAAAATGTTAACAATGATAAATATTAATAGTCTAAAGCTACAACGGAATAAGTGCTAAAGCTACTGAAGAAAACCTGTACAATTAATGCATATTCTATATTTAATTTATATTATCTTTTAAGACACATTACTTTATCTTGTTTATTCACAGGTACTTACAAAATGATATGTCTCTATCACTACACGTCTGCAAAGTGGTTTGAGAGTCATTGTAGTTGCTTTAAGTGTATACCCATTGAAAGACCAAAGTCCTGTTTGTACTCTGAAAAATAGGTGGTTTATTTAAGGAGTGGATGGATGGATGGATGCTAAACCTGAGTTACCCATTTCCTAAACTTAAAATTAAAAATGTGGTGTATTCCATATATGAAAAAAGGAGGGAAAAAATTACTGTCACTGACAGAAATTTTCATTAAAAAAATAGTTGTTCTATTTTTATAAAAGCAGGCCAAAAAAAAAAAAACAAAAAAAAAACAACAACAACAAAAAAATCAAAACAAAAAACGCCAATGCACATTCTTAAGAGTGTATGCTCAAAACTCAGTTAGACAGAAACTCTTACATCTTTTAATATCTTTGTTGAAAACCCGGTAAATTGTACGTCAGTTCCTGTATATCTCTTTCCCTAATATAGGGACTGGCATTGCTATTTAAAATAGACAACTGCAGTGTCTTACTGCGTAGAACAAGCAGAAAAAGTTACAATTACTTAAGTGATACACTGTAATGAAGATTTTGACAGTTTTGTCCTAAGTATTTTTCGCAAATTGTGTTACTGGCCCTTTAAGAATCCAGCGGTCGGTTCGTAAACTCGTTGCAGTCGGCTCTGTTCTTATGATCTCGCGATAACTTCACCTCAGTGGCGGCTGTGTGGCCCCCTGTCTCAGTCCGGACGGAGTTGTTTCTGACGTTTGAATGAAAAACAGTGTGATTTACCTCCACTTTGGACCCAGGAAATAATGGCTTCAGCCTTGGAGCAGTTTGTGAACAATGTGCGGCAGCTCTCCGCTCAAGGTAGGGAAGCTAAACTCATTTGAGTGGGAAGTATTAGCTAGTTAGCTAGCATGCTATCCAATGCCTTGTCGATAGCTAGGCAGCCAAACTGGCCAGAGCCCTCTTTTTGCTTTATCATGTAAACACACCGCAAATATGACTTTCTTTGGATGCGAGAGTTCTGTAAAGTACCACCAAAACATGCGTTATTGCACGGGGAGGCCTGTGGTAACCACGAAATAGTGAGTTTTTCAAAGAAAATGTCTAAATCATACTTTTTGTTTTTGATCTAGAAATAATTTCTGGGGATTGCCTACCGGTAGTCCCGCCCTAGCCTACTTTTATTGGCTGACGAACTGAATTAGCGAATATCATTGGTTGAAAGTCATCTGTCAATCCCACTTGCATTGCCTCTGTTGCAAGGCCTTGACAGGACACTTGACCGGCCGATTTATATTGAAATACCCAGCCACAGCACGATGATTATACAAAATAATCGTAAACCGGTCAGTTTTCTGCATTTGTTTAGGAAAGCCTTTTCGCATTCGTTAACAATAAAGTTTAAATTGTATTAATATTTTGACATAAACAATCAAAAAAATGCTTGGACCCTTTGAAAAGTATTGCCCCCGTTTTCTTTGTGGATTTCAATCATCTAAACCTATCATTTATGACTTTGATGAGAGAATGTTGTAGGAAAGTTTTTTCTTTTTGGGAACTGTAGCAGTTACATCTGTGTGATTCTGTATTCATTGTGTGCCATAAAATGCATTAAGGGATTTAATGGTTGACATTTGATGATGTGGAATCTCAGTTTAAAAAAAATGATTTAATTGTGAAAGAAAAGAACTTCTTAAAAACATCAACTTTGATCAAAAAGGCATAAAGGAGAAGTCCCAAAGCAGTGTACTTTCTCTCAAAGTCTCTTGCCCTTTAACCTTCTAGGCCAGATGACTCAGCTGTGTGAGTTGATCAACAAGAGTGGGGAGCTGCTGGCCAAAAATCTGTCCCACCTGGACACGGTGCTCGGAGCCTTGGACATCCAGGAGCACTCCCTGGGCGTGCTGGCTGTGCTGTAAGTAGCTTAGTCCATTCTCATTCTTTCTAGGTTTGCCCCTTTTTTGTGATGCACCAGATAAGAGATAAAAGAGCATCCTCCGTCTTAAGTAAAGTCTGCTGCTGATTTTTTATTTTGGTCCAATTTTCATTTGGTTTTTGGTTCTGTCCAGTCTTGCGTTCATTCTAGGGATATGGACCAAAAATCATATCTCAGTACATATATCTCATTTCGTCATGGACTTAGTATTTTCTTAGTGTAGTAAATTTTCATTTACAGGTCAACACCATGATTTATATGTCAAATGTATGGGTGAAGAACATGGACAGTATCAGTAATTAAAATATTTTTAACCAGAAAACTCACAACAATGTTGTAGAGATGACTGATGGTATTTTTGACAAAATAGTAATACAATATTTTTGATAAATAGTCAACAGGAATGTGAATGCAACTATTAAATGGTATAAGGCCATGTAAAAACAGCCAAGTCTTTCTTTACATAATACAGCTTTTAAAAGACAACATACATGCCATATAAACATGATAAGATAGAAATATCGACACTTGAGAAAATATCTTATCTTATATTACGATATCCATAACATATTGATAATCCTCATCTCTACCTTTCCTCTGAACCGGGCCAAGAGTTTCTGTTTTTATTGTGCCTGCTGAAGAATGTCTAATTGTGCTTTTTTGATAAATATGGTTGAGGTGGTGGGACCTGTGGAAAAGATAGATTAATAAGAAGAAAATGTTGCTTGCAGATCTGGCCATTGCACTATTCTATAAAAATTTTGATTTGCAAACTTTTTAAAAAGAAATTTATGTTTCATTACTTGCATGTTATGTCAAGGGTGTTGTTTCATAACTCCGCCTATTAATAGGTTTCTGAATCATTGCAGGCTGTTTGTTGCATGCATTGTATTATAACAAAAGTCAGGAAGCCACAAAGCTGCTTAAGGCCACCTGTTGCATGTATAGCTAGTAAGTTAGATATGCAGCAAACACAGTAATTATTTGTTGATTAAATAAAGTAAATCAAGATATGGCGATGATGCATTAAATATAAAAAAGTTTTGAAAGTTAAAATGTCTAAGATGTAGAGCTTGATTGCACATTATATTAAACCATCAATTGGAAAAAAATCTTTTTACAATAATGAAACACCAAATGCTAAGAGTTCTGATCTATTATTTTTTTCTCATAAGAAAATCTGCACATTCCCCTACATAATGAAAATGACCTAACAACTAAAACATCTAATTTTGCATCCTCATCCCATATGAAAAGCGGTGCCATTTCCAGTTAGGCCTGCATTAAAGTCTCCTCTTGTCACTGAAAGGTTTTCACTAACCTGCTCCTCATGTGTTTCAGATTTGTGAAGTTCTCCATGCCAAACATCCCTGACTTTGAAACGCTCTTCTCCCAAGTCCAGCTCTTCATCAGTACCTGCAATGGGGAGCACATTAGATATGCAACAGACACTTGTAAGTTCAGTCCAACCAAACCTTTCACCTTTGGATGTGTAGAAAGTGTTTTGTATCCTGCTGGTTGTGTTCAGATTGTACAAGTTTTCAGTCAAACAAGAACAGATTTCTAAACTGATCAGTGTTCTATTGATGAATGTGTGTTCTCTTTAAGTATACACCGTTGTCAGCTAAACAATGAATCTAATAATGCTTGCTGTGCATTATCTACATCTGTAATGTGGATGTAGATGCAATCGTAAATTTCCCTCAACCATGCAAATGTCTCAATGTTTGATGAATTATTTTATTAAAGGCATAATATGCAGATTTTTTTTCTCTATCAGTGTATAGACTTTAGTAATCTCTCTCAGCTATCACTTATGACCCACTGGGAGTGTGTAGTGAGGTATCTGGTTTTCTGTGTTTGTGATGTTTCTGGGCGTCAGCGTTTGGGCAATTGTGTGTCTAACTCCCGGCTAACAACAGCAGAAGGACGGGACTGTAGAAAAATAGCAACTAGGTTACATCGCTGTATCATTCCTTTGTCATGAGCTGCATCTGCTAGTGTCTGTTACATACACACTAATGCACACAGAGCATCTTCTTAACAGCGTTCCTTCTCTTCATTCACTCTTTTCTCTTTTGGAGCATTCCTACTCTCTCAGTCATATTGAGCCAAGGAGGAGGGGCCACGTTTAAATGTTGTGCAAACAAAAACAGACAATTGCTGCATGTTATGACTTTAAATGATTACAAAGTTATTGAGCCTGCTTGAAACTTGGGAGAGGATAAAATCCCAACACTTTTTGTATGTAGATGTTTGCAGTTAAAGCATCATACATGTATTTGTGGGCAATAAGGTGTATACATATTCTACACTCCATGTAAGTAGATCTACACACTGAACTAGCCTCCTTAAGAATGGGTTATCAATTTTTCTGTCTTCTCTTACAGTTGCTGGTCTCTGCCACCAGTTGACAAATGCCCTTGTAGAGCGGAAACAGGTAAGCTAATTCTGCTTAACATTGGGGTGAAATCATCAACTAGATATCATCTCTCAGCTTTACTTTAACAATAAATTTAATTTTTCTGAATTAGTAAGTGGCCATTATAGGATGTTGATCAAGTGGAGTTTCCTTATATCATCAATTTAGCATATAAAATGTAAAAACATAATTCTAGATTAAATGTGACATAGGCATATACCTCCAGCTTGTTTGTTTTACGTATACCTCCAGCTTCAGCACTACCTGCATAGCTAATCGCAGTGTTAATATTGTGTATTTGCAGACAGCATGCTGTTTTTGTAAAGTACACTTCATGTTCTAAAAGCTATAGGACCATGGTTAATCTAAATGTTCACTAAGAAGCTAGATTTGACTTAGTGTTTGAATGTGCCTGTGTTGTCTTACACTTGTATACTGACAAGCATAAAATGCTGAAAATCACATGACAAAGCATGGCCTACCTTGTTATGTCAGCTTTGCAGCACTTAAATGTAGAATCAGATGATTCTTCAAACTGAGACAACTGAAACAAACATCTTCTCTTCCCTCCTAAATAAGGGGATCAGTGTTGGTCCTCTGTGTGTTTTGTAATGTTTTTAAGAGTAACAAGATGTTCTCATTTCCGTGACCTGTCTTTGTGCATGTGTCCATAATGTTTATATGATGGTTTAGAGGACACACTGCAGTGTCTTGAAAATGTAGCTTGTGAGTGGCTGAAACAGTTGAATCTTGTATGTTCCCTTGGCAATAGTTAAATAAGTACATTTTAATCTTACTTTTTTAACCTTTTGTGACAAGAATGAGTCATCCTATTGCTTGCACTTCACTGCTTTTCAGTATCCAAGGGTAGAGTGTTTTCCTTTTTCCTTCTTGATCTAAATATTTTAATGCATTTTAAAGTGCAGGCCTGCACCATTCTTCCTGTTTTTGGATGTCTCAGAAAAGCTTTAGCTGAATAACTCAAAATATTTTTCCTTCTTCCACAGCCATTGAGGGGTGTTGTTGTCCTAAAACAGGCAATAGACAAAATGCAGATGAACACAAACCAACTTACCTCAGTTCATGCAGACCTGTGTCAGGTGAGTCACTGGCCTTGTTGCATCATCACCATTGCTCCAATCCCTAAAAGACATCAAGATTTAACTTGAACTTTTAAATTTGTTCAGAAATTTGATTTATTTAGCTTTTTTGATCTACATTCAAATGATCCTAGTTATATTCGTTGTTATCCCATCCTCCACCAAAACACTTACATGTTAAATATACCATTTAAAAGGTTGTGGTAAATAATTTAAACACAGGCTTAGTCCCAGCGTAGTTCATTTCCAGTGTGACTGCGCAGTGAGATCCTCTTACAGCCCGTTCAGACACAGTCAGGCTTTGGGATTTTGACGGCTCGTTTATGTGGGCATGGGGGAGTGTTTGCACTTTGAAAATGCAAATCAGGTCTCTGTATTTCCTTGCGGGAAGGTTATTCTGCTCTGGTCACCAAGAGCGGCTAAAAGCTGATACACCACTTGTGAATTTGGGTTGTGTTACTCCAAAAGTTGACTCTGCTTTAACTTTCTTGCTGCAATCGGCTGTGTTTCTCTAATTATATTAAAATGAATGGGAGAATTTGCATGCAGCATCTGATTTGGTCTGAATGGTGCCTTATTCATCCTCACAACATACCTGTCTCCTTGCAGCTGTGCTTGTTAGCAAAGTGCTTCAAGCCTGCCCTGCCCTTCTTGGAGTTGGACATGATGGACATCTGTAAGGAGAATGGAGCTTACGACGCAAAGCACTTTTTATGTTACTACTACTATGGTGGCATGATCTACACAGGCCTCAAAAACTTCGAAAGAGCACTGTATTTTTATGAACAGGTACTGTGCTATGCTTTATGGTCACTCAAATAAATGCACTGATATCCACACATAGAATGAAACAGCAAATTTTTCTTTGAAGATCAGTGTCCAACATAACCCTTATTTATTTTATTTTTTTCATTCTAATACAAAAAACAGTAACTGTTTCTCTGGTATATGTAGATGATCATGTGTTTCTCATTCTCTCTCTTTTTCCAGGCAATAACCACTCCAGCTATGGCAGTGAGCCACATCATGTTGGAAGCCTATAAGAAATACATCCTGGTGTCACTCATTCTCCACGGCAAAGTGCAGCCGCTGCCCAAATACACTTCACAAATAGTAGGGAGATTCATCAAGGTAAGGACAAATGGCATATATGGATGGCTTTGCCCTTTCGGTACTTCCGTTCATTTTCAGATGCAGACATTTAAGAAACTTAACTGTTACTGATGCAAGTAAACTCATTCTAACTCAGAAGATTAAGCAGATGGAGCTAGTCAACAAATACTTGTTCTTCATTCTGTCCATTTGTGGTTCACAGAATCTGTGGTATCTCACTGCAATATACACTTGGCAGTCAGTTAATTGGTTAGACTTTTATAAAATTAGCTAAAATTGTTATGCTTAAATAAAGCAGTCCTGCAATAAATCCCGCCTTCATTCAAATTTTAATGATCATTTTTTGTTTTAGGGAGGTGTTAATCCAATTCTGTGGTCATATTGGAGGATGCAGTTTGTGGTGCTGATTAAGCGAGGGTACATCCTCTGTATAATGCAGTGCACCACAACTGCAGTGTCCAAAACTATCAAACGATTGACTGAAACAGTTTGAACATTAACCGAACATTATAACCTTCATGAAGGGCAGATTATAACAGGACTGCTGTTTTAGACTGCATTAGTTCTAGCTAAAGCTGACTCCCTTGATGTAAATTGTGGGTATGAGCCCACCATTGGGAGACTTAGTTGGCATTCTTCTCCCCATCTGCTATTTGCATGTGACTACACATGCAAATAGCAGATGCCCAAGATAATTGTGATTGGTTGAAACAAATGTCAATAAGGCAGAACATTTTTTTTTTCCTCTATAACAAAATAATAGCTGCTGCCCAACCATTCTCCAACACAGACACAGCACTGAGGAGAAAAGACAGGCTGTGTAAGACTAATTTAAGCTAGATGGAAATAAATTTTAACATCCTCAAAACATGCTACAGTTCAGTATCATACAGATAAATTCAACAAAGACAAGCACTCATTTTCCGATCTACCTCGTTCACATGGTTCAATATTGCAAGACAAAATGAATAGTATACATTTATATGAATATATATTTATATGAATGTATAAATTTCTAAGACACTTCCTATTCTGCACAAATGGAGACCTGCACTGTAATGTGGAGTTACAGGCTTTTTTGTGACCACTAGTATGTAGGAGATTGGTCTCTGTGGCTATGTGCGTAATTGGTGAGAGAGTGTGAAAATGGTTAGCAAGAACCGCTTTACCATAACAACCCTTTGCAAAAATGGATTTCTAGTTCTTTGGTTTCCTTTTTCAGTGAAAAGCACAGGCTGTTGCCATCTGGAGGTCTGGAAAGTTATCTCTTCCACACAGGTCCAGAACATAAACGATTGTTAGCAGTTGGTTGTAGTCATAATAGTGTATTCAAGGTCTACTTTTTGCCTGAGAGACAGGCCACATGAGGAGACATAACAGTTGGCCTTTGTCACCACTAGTTCTGATAATTTGATAATTAGTTTATTTGGCAAACATGTAAAACTCTTATGTATGAGAATGTACACCAGGATTAGTGCAACTGTATTTTAGATAGTGTAACTTTTGCAGATAATGTTGCTTTTAAAATCTAGACCCAAAAAACATGCAAAAGGTGTCCCGTCAAGATACTGGTTTGCTGTTAATCTAGCTTTTATGTAGTCAGATATGATTGCAGCTTTATTTATTTATATTATCCATTAACCAGTCAATGGTGTTGAAGTCAATCAGTCATTTTAACAACAGATTCCAAAGTGCTTAGTTAACTACCTTTAAACAGCACTAAATGGCTGTGTCTTACTTGTCCAGTTTGAACTAAGCGGAGCTCAGCAGAGCTATTGTTTGTAAAATTAAATCACAAGAGAAATTAATATCTGCAGAAATTTGACTGAATGCTTGCAGCCATTGACCATGAGTTGTTCCACAGTGGATTATTTTTTGCTGCAAGCTTCCAAAGCATTTCTCTACGTTTTACTGCTCTTCAGCTTTTAAGGAAACAAGGAGACACAAATGACTTAATCGTGTTGCTTGCAGCGTAAAAACCAGTAGAGATCTAATCATGCAGTTGATGATGCCATTAGGTAAGTGGTTTTCTGTAATTAATTACTCTTCTTTTCTCTCGATTCTGCCCTTAGCCCCTGAGCAATGCATACCACGAGTTAGCTCAGGTTTACACCACCAACAACCCGGCTGAATTGCGTAGCCTGGTCAACAAACACAGCGAGACTTTCACACGAGACAACAACACAGGCCTGGTCAAGCAGTGCCTCTCCTCCCTCTACAAGAAGAACATCCAGAGGTTAACAAAGGTAGGTTTCTATATTGGTGCTAGGCTGAGGTTTTTAGATGAAAATTGGAGTAAGTTTCCCAGCTTTTTCAGTGGTTTGAACTTTCCAGTGTTACTGGTGTTTTGACTTTAGTTTAGGATTAAAATAAGTTCACTTTATAAAAAGCATTTATGCTGTAAAAGGATCTTGAGGGTATAGATTGAATCCACTTTGGCAGAGGATTAAGGTTGGTTAGCATAATTTCGGAAACATATGTCACTTAGTTTAGTGTAGTATATTTAACGAGATGAGAACAATACCTTTGAAGTCTGATCCTGGACCTCTAAAAATGTGTCTCACTTCTCCATGACAATGCTGCTGCACCTCATTAGATTTGACAGTAATCGAAAAGGCAGGAAAGATACTAAGAACATGGCTGAAAAAAAGGCAGATGAGGACATCTGATAAAAAGGTGTTGCTCATGCTTGGAAAGATGAACAAACCGGAAATGAAACAAGAGCTTGCTGTCCTCAGCTTGAGCTGGGAAACATATTCTTTAATATCATGACATGAGAGAGCTCTTAAAGGCTTTGCCACGGTTAGCTGTTGCAATGTTCTGTATTATCTTTGTAAATTCCTCTTGTTTATCTCTTGAACTAGATACACAAATATCAGTAAATGCATGTAATAAGTTTCTTTTTTGTATATTGGTGTTTTTTTTCGAAAGTAATCATGATATAATCCCTATCAAGTCCATCAGAATTGGCTAAAGTTAGAGGATCTGTACAATGAACAAGGTGCTTACACTTGTAGGTTCAGCCGATCCTTCACTCTAATCTCTTTTAATATCACTTTCTGTTTTATCTGCCTCCCACAGACCTTCCTGACGCTGTCTTTGCAAGACATGGCGAGTCGAGTGCAGCTGTCAGGCCCCCAGGAAGCAGAGAAATACGTCTTACACATGGTGTGTTGGTTTAGAAAAACTGAAGCGTGAAAAGGCAGTCTATAAAGACACTGTAATAAAACAAAAAACATGATGAAACTTCGGAAGATTCAACATGTATATATTTTTTCAACAGAAGTAGTTGTAGAATATGTATCAAAATAAACAGTATTTAAACTGATATGCTTGACACTTGCATCTTGGCATGTACAACTTAAAGGCGAGATATGTGGCTGATGAAGCAGTTTTGTTTTTTCTTGATTTTTAATCAAATTCCATGTAGAAATAGTTGGGTTACTAATGATCCATTTTAGAATTTTTCGGTTGAATTTTCATCTATATCCTCCTCATACTTCTCTGCAGATTGAAGATGGGGAGATCTACGCTAGCATTAACCAAAAGGATGGAATGGTCTGTTTCCACGACAACCCTGAAAAATACAACAACCCAGCAATGCTCCACAAAATTGATCAAGAGGTGAGGATATCCAGCGCCAGTGTCAATGTTGTCTGGCTTTGCGTCAAGTCCTATCATCGTATTCTGTATGAATCCAATAGTATGTTTGGAGAACTACTTTTAATGCAAAGCTTAATATGTTTCCCCTTTCAGATGTTGAAATGTATAGAACTGGATGAGAAGCTAAAGTCTATGGATCAAGAAATCACAGTAAACCCACAATTTGTGCAGAAGGTGAGACAATGTTAAATGTTAGTTAATATATAAATGTGAGTTACCTTTTCTGTTATTTTCCCACTTTTTTTAACATATGTGTAGATGTATTTTGATTCAAGAAACTGGGAATGTATACAAATGTCACATTAATGTCAGTTTAACAAATATGTACCTGCTCCTCTGCTGAATACAATTCTTATGATTTATATGTGATAGATAGAATTGAAGAGAAGAAGGAATAAATGATGAAAAAAATTTGTAAATGGCATAGTGCCACAGTAATATGGATAGCTTGTGCTGGAATTTTGAAAAAACATAATTATGGTGTACAAAACATGCCCTTCATTGGAATTTAGGTGTTCCTAAAGCATTGCTGCGGCACATACACAATAATTGAAACTAAAAGAAGACAACTTCCATGGTTTTGTTCCAAGAGGCAGGTTTATTAAGTGGATAATCTTGAACATCCTCATAACTGGAACATTAAGTAAAGAAGCAGGACAAGCACTGTGTTTTCTCACCACTATTATCCAGATAGTACAGTTGAAAACCTTCCTCCAAGGAAGGTCCCTGGTTAGTTCTGAGAAATTGCAAGGCAGCCATTGTACATGGAAGTAAAGCAGAAACCAGTTATTAACTTATTTCTTTGATCTTTTTTCTAAAAGGTAACATTCTTACCATGTGCCTCTTTTTTTTCAGAGTATGGGATCGCAGGAGGATGATGTTGGTAGCAAAACATCAAGTTATTCCTGAGGGGCCTTTGACGGGGAGAGAACGCTGCAACCTACCAACACGTTCTTCCCGGGATGAGTTGGATTTTTTTAAAGAGGAAAACAAACATTCTATTGCATAAGGACGTTGGTCAAGGAAAAAACTAATTGTGTGGAATGATGAAAAATTTGGTTATTCTTTCTTCACAGTGTCTTAAGGATAACAAAAGATCCTTACAGAAAAGGAAAAAAAGATTACAATTTTGTCAGTGTTTTATTTATCAATGTTCAGGTTGGAGCGCCACTGCTACATTAACAGAAACCACAATAATAAAAACTGGACTTATTTGTTCCAAACATATGTGTGAATAATCTCACTGTTTGTTTTGGTTCTGCTGCATGATGGCCGTAACAAGAGGGCATTACATATGAGAAACATCAATGGCTGACGAGGAATAAATCTGATATAAACTACATTTGTAAGGACTGCAATGATCGTTACCCTCTCACTCCTTTTGGTTAGAATGTAGGTATCATCATAGCAAAACTGTACAAATCTGTATATGGACATGCCCTTGACCAAACTCGGCACAATGGAGGAGTCGTTCACAATCTGGTGCACTGTTTTTTTGTTTTTTTTTCCTTTTCTTTTTTTTGTTTTGTTTTGTTTTTTTGTTTTGTTTTTTTAGGTCGGATCCACTAGAGGTCGCTAGAGCACTGTATAGAAAACCGTTTTGACAGCTTGTTATTATAAGAGGTAAAGTCAAAAGATGAAACCAAACTGTCATGCCATTTGGGAGCTTGAGCTTTGCGATTGTGGATCTGTTAATAATAAATTGTTTAAGAATATATTTCTGGGTTTCATGCCTTTGTGAAAAGATTCCCATCCAATGTGTTCTGTACTTGTACTGTAAGGTGTATTTAAAATTTCCATCACTACTGACAGTCACATTGTAACATTCTTGCCTGATACAATGAAGCTGATTTATGCTTTAGCCAATCAGCGTCCTTAAACAAGCGGATGTAGGTTGCAGGAGAGTTGAGCCAATCACGTCGCAGTACCCGTTTCATTGAGGCGGGTCTTAGCCAGAAAAATAGAGCTGACACACGTCAATCATAAGCAGCAGTCGCCCCTTATTGGTCCACCGTTATGAATGAGGTGGGTCTTGACGACACTCACTGTGTAAGCTACTGTTGAAATTCCAGTGCTAACCAACTTTAGCCAGCTTGCTAACATGTAATTTAGTAAATTTGAAGAACAGCATATAACTTACTGTGATATTCTTGATTTTAATGCATACATAATATTTCATGTTCGAGAGAGTAATACTGGAAAAATCGTCTTGATGTTTGCTACTGCGCGTGTCTCCGTTACTGCAACCAGGACATGTCCAGTTAGCCAGAGCGCAGCAATCGGTGGATAACTAACCTGGCAAGCTAACCAGCCAGCCTGTTTGGACTGGGTCTGCGTTGAGGGATTTGAACAGGTTTCATCGCCCAGAGGACAGTTAAGCCGGATGCTGTGACTACCATGAGTCCCGCAGGCTGCCCTCATGTCAACAGCTTCAAAGTGGACAACTGGAAACAGAACCTGAGGGTTATTTATCAGTGTTTCGTGTGGAGCGGTTCAGCCGAGACCAGAAAACGCAAGGTAACAAGTGACAGAGGGGTACTATCGCTTAGAAGGGACCCTAACCTACGGTAGACTTGGTGTGTATTTGTGTACGTATGTGTGAGCTGCGGTCGCGTGCGTGGACCGTTCCCCGCCCTTCTGAAACAACACAAACATCCGACTCAGACACCCTGTGTGCCAAACTACTATTTGCTCTCAGTCGAATACTACCCACGCCAGTACTCTAGTCGATTCTTTATATAGTGCTCAATGCCAAACTAAAAATACAGACTATCCCGCCAGAGCAGCAAAACAGTCCAAACTGAAGAAAACGACAAAAAACATCGGTCAGTTAACCCAGCACGGCCGAACGTTAGCTTACTTCAAAGCTCGAGACCGCGTAATAGATTAGGAGGCTGATGCATCTGTTTGCATTGGCAATGCGCCTGCAGTGTCTCCACTTCCTACCACAAGCAGACAGCAGGCCGGCGTTACATTGTGGAATTTTCTTGTTTAGGAGTATTAATTGATTTAATATCACCTAAGCATTCATGAATCTTTTCCCCACATCCAATTTCTTACAAACCCCAGGCTCTATAAAATGCATCTTTCCCTGTCTTTGTACTCGACAGTGTCGACAAGGGTTAAAACAGTTGTCATTTTCAATACCATGTGTCTTCTTTTACTAGAAAGAAAACCTTTTTTATCGAGCAAGGTTTCTTGTAAAGATCATATACCATAGGGTTAGCACAGAAATGCACAATACTATTGCTTACATCTGCAATGGAGTGAGTGCTTGACTGCATTCTTGTCTGCATGCATCCTGCACTTGAATGTGCTCTGGGACAACCCTGTGTCTACTGTCATCTGCTTGGGATCAGTAGGAGCTGGTAGTACTTGGCATGTTTACTGAAATAAATGGTGTAAGTATTTGCAGGTTCCCTTCCTGCTGTAAATGCCTGGCTCTCTGCCCCTGCCCCCACCCTAACCTGAAAAAGCAGACAAGGCTGGCAGGAAGGCTTGCATCCCTGCTGCGTATTACCTCTCTGTGGCACTACACTTTCATTGATCGTGGCTCAGTTAGATAAACATCAGACATCAGACAACTTTTCAATCATCCACCATCTTTCATTTAATGCAGATCGTGTCAGTGTGAGGTCACAATCAACATGAAATCTGCATCAGACAGTCCACTGACCTTTTGATGCAGAATGCATTTTAAGCATTTGATCACCTTGCGAATTTGAAGTCTCTAGTGTCAGTCACAGAAGTGTAATTACATCTGAATGACAGTTGCATGGAATTTTGAAATTTACATTTTCCATGATACTGCAGTGGAGAACAATGACTTGAGCCCTGCAAATTGACTTACTAACATTTCCCCTTTTTATGCTGTTATAATCGCCCCTTTTGTTATATTGAGCAACTAAATTTATAGTTGTCCATATTCATCTGTTATATACATGTAACCACACTTAATCAGCCAAGAAGGAGCAGCAAATGTTCATATGCTGCCAAAAAATAAGACCAAAGACTCGCTAAATCATGTGTTCATTCCTATTCAAACTCTGAGCTTAGTACCAGAATCAGCAGTACTTTTCCTCTAAGTCCTGTTAAGGCTGTCTATTGTTAGCCTGCGCTACTGCTGCTGCCTCCACTCAGTTCAGCAACACAAAATGCAATGCATTTCCCTTCACTCTCTGACATATTTTGCAAGGAATATGCAAATTTATTATTTGTAACAGTGCCTTTGTTTTGGAAAGAGTAGTCCTTTAACTCACCTATCCAGACATCTACTCTAGATGCAGACCTTTCCCTTCAATAGACAAGACAGATAATGCATTTGGCTCACAGTGTGATAATGTCCTCACTTACACTTCTAACCTGGATCTTTCCAGCCCATTACACTCTCCTGCACTTCTCCTGGCTCATCATTGACATTGCAGCGCTTAAAAGAAATAGAACACGGGCAGGGCTTGATGTGTTCTTTGGATGTTTGAAAAACCACAAGGCCTCACTCAATGTGTTGTCGTCTCTTAGTGCATGGCCAGTGTGCGAAAACAGAACTATTCTTAATTCATAACTACTCCACATGTGTAATAAGACTCATGCAGGATGACTGTAGAGGATGTAAGGATGTGTTGACAGACCAGCAGACACAAATTCCTACATGAATACAATGTTCTCAGGGACAAGAAAAACACACATGCGTACTGTAACACTGACAGTTGGAAGAATGAGTGAGGAGAGATTGTTGCATATTAATGCCTTTTCATAATTCATGTGCTGTCTATGCACTTATGCATGGCGGGTGTATGTGACTGGAATAAGAAAAAGTGTTTTGCTTTTTCCTATTTTTCCTTTTTGTATTTATGCCCATGCTTATGCAGGTATGGCAAGCATGTGATATTCAACACTCATCCTACCAAAATATTTAACATTCAAGGAGTGCTGACTTGGGTCCCTTGAAACCTCAGGAAAGAAGTACTGGAGGAAACAACCATCATAGCAAAATGTTAAAGTTCCCCTCAACTCAAAACTGTGTTTTTCTTATGTTTATGTCTGCTTAAATGTCATATACCTCTTCTATATTGACTTGTATCTGTGCAAAGTTTGTCCCTTTCGAGGAGGTTTCACACTGCTCTACTGAAAGGGGAGATCTCTGCACAACTACCTAAGATCTTAAATCCAAACAAACCTGGACAGGCTAGATTTGATATGTCACAAATTGCAGGTACAGAAACCTGAAGTCTTAGTTTTCATCAGAAACTGGAGAGCAACTGTTAAACTAAACTTCTTAGCCCAACTAATAATGACACATTTGCTAAAGTCTAACAATCATGCTAGCTAATTTTTAAAAAAAAGATTCATTTTTTAAGGACTTGGATGTGCATTTTTATGACACAGTTTGTTTCACATGAAGTATCCCTTAGCCAGGGAACATTTTAAATTTTAAAATCTCATGTTCTGGTTTCCTCGGTTTTTGCCTTACTACAGTTTTATGAAACAAACCTTTGCCCAAGCACAAAGTGATCCTGTCGGACTCTTTTTTTCATGGCTCAGGAATTTAAAAAATGCATATTTGGAGCCTCAGTCATAATTTTTTATTAGATGTGGTTCTTGAAGGTCCCTTCACTACACCTCTTCATTGTGATTATGCTGTGGCAATGATAGAAACAGTAATTTTTTAGAGTGATAACCGAATCATAATGCAATCTCAGTGTTGATGGCCTCTTTGTTTGTACAGCCAACAACATGGTGACATGGTCACTGCAAATACATATATGTGTGAATGCTTTCAGCAGAGCAGCAGTTATCTTATGCCTAATGCATTAACAACGGCATACTACAGTCATCAAAAATCATGCCCATAAATTATATACAGAGCTGTCTTAAATAAAGTTAAGTTTCATGAATATATAAATGATCTCAGCTACACAATGACATTCCCTTGACTCAGTTTATGCAGCCTGCATACAAACGAAGATACACCTCTTTGCTTGATTGGTGGAGTCTGTGAAGCCAACTACTACTACTGAAGTTAAGTTCTGCCAGTGGCGTGGGTCTGTCAAACGTCTTATCGGTGCCGATTAATCAACCTCAAAATTCTAAAATATAACTAGCCTTGTGGTAGATTGAGCAAGTTCAATTGGCAGCTGTGCCAATCACTTTAAGAAATTTGGGTTAGAAAAGCAAGTACATGATTTAAGTCAACACACATACTTATTCTCAGTCTCAGGTCTTTTGGTTTCACTTTTTGAATGATAGACACAGACTACTGCCACCTGCTGGTATTTGGCAGATGCAGAACTTTCCTGGTCGTTGACTTTTGGCTGTAGTCTTTGCGGTGTGTTGAAGTGCAACTTTTTGACCATGCCACAGTTGACCAGAGGAAATGCAGCGGTTGGCCTCAGCCACAACTAGTTGTGTTGGTGTCTGATGTTTTTAGAGCATTTATGCTCTCTGGCAGTGACTATGAAATAAACTTTAGCTGAATCAGTGTTTTGAAATCAAATATAAAATTTGAAATTGAAATCAACCTTTTATTATGCCATTAAATTAAAACATTTCAAATATCATCTTCTTAATTTTTTCTTTTGTCTTTGTCCCTCTATTTTTGCTGTCATTCTCCTATGTTCATTTATGCCTTTTCTTATTTTCTTATTTTCTCATTTCTCCTCTTTGACGTACCATGCCTTGTCACCTCCTCATATTCATACTGGCTCATTGGCATCCCAGCTTCTCATCTGCATGCTTTTGAACAGCTGCCATCTACTCTCCATCCACAGTCATGCACCCCTCCCTCATCTTTTCAACATGACTTGCAAACAGAATACATAACTGTATTCATACCCAGAAAAGAAGTGAGCCTTTTTTTTCTTATGACTTAAAGACATTGTCCAAAGAATCAGGTCAGGACGTTTTCTGGAGTTACCCTATTGTACATACAGCAAACAAAAAAAGGTTGTCCACATCACTCATGTTCAAATACTGGAAATACTCGTTTTGGTTTAAGCAAGTGGTGGAGTTTGCAAGAGAAGGGCCCATCTGTAATGATTTTTTTACATTGATTTCAGTACTACTTGCATGGGTTTGTTTTTCACAATATTTTTCGTTTCGATCAGCCCTCTCTACCTCCAAGACGGATGTGGGGTTTGTGTCTTATTAGGTTTTTTGGATAAACCTGAATGAATGTTTTTATTCTACATCTTTCAACAACTTCAGCAGTAGACTAATTGCATTCAGTAGCAGACTAATTTAACTTAATGTTTCTAAAAAATCTTATGACCCCTGAAGTCTGATATATGTTAATGTAGGACTTCACACCTGACTTTAGATGGCACTGCAAATTTTGGTTACCTTGAGACTTAAGTCTGTAAAGTTTACAGCCTGCCATGCCATCTCTCTGTTGATGCAACAATTGTGATAATCATTTCTTCATCTTTCTGTGTCTGATTTCCCTCAACCACTTCCTCCCTCTCTTCCAGGCCAAGTCATGTATCTGTCACATGTGCGGCGCCCACCTCAACAGACTCCACTCCTGCCTCTACTGTGTCTTCTTTGCCTGCTTTGCCAAAAAACACATTCACGAACATGCCAAGAGCAAAAGGCATAACCTAGGTAAGACACACACAAACACACTCTCACTCTTGTGCTCAAAGGCACTCGTGGTGCTTTTAAGCGCCATTGTAGAAGCCTTGTTTTGAGACTTGATGCACCTTATGTCACGCAGACCTGCAATTAGGCCTTTGGCCTAAATGAGTAGGTCCCTGCCTCCTAAATACTTATAGACACACTCAAGTTATATAGAAAATTATGCAAACAAACACACTCCCACACACCCTCAGTTAAGCCTCTTTTTCTTAAAACTAAAGCTGCAAAAAGAGCTAATTATAAAGCAAAGTAGCTAATAAAGATGCGCTGATGGTTCATAAACACTGGGTTTGTTTATTTGTGTTAATGCTGCTTTATTTAAGTTCAAGCAAGAGCTGTTTTAATTTTGAGCTGTTTTCTCATGTGAATTCTACACAGAATCAGGCCTTGTGTGTGACCTTGCACTTTCATACATGTAGCAAACAACAGGAGATTGTCAGTGCCAAGCACACTCTCATCCACTGGAAATTCTTCACTTGCCTTTGGTAGGGGTGGGGTCAATACTACATGTATTAGTACATATTCTCAATATAATAAAAAGAGAGAAAAGCTGTAAACAGGCAAGCAGAAAAGATAATGAAGCAACTTCACTCCGTGCAATGCCATCAGCACTTTCGCTCGCTGTAAATGACTCATATAATAACCTGTTCTATTTAATATTTGCGCTCAATTGGAAATTTTGGTGTCATTGTACTAGAGAGCTGGTTGGGTAATGTATGTCCAATGTCCAGGCCAACTAATTCAACATTTGCATTCACACCTACGGCCATTCTAGGTGACTTCCTGGAGAAGTTCACAGTAATGGCTCATGTGTGAATACAGCTTTAACTGTGACACATTTGTTGTTTTGTGATGCATTTATTTAACCGAGAAAAAAATAATTGAGAGCATCACAGAGAGCTATTATGCAACCCAGTGCAACATAATGGCAACACCGTTTAAAAGCCTTGGCCTCATGGGGGGGATTATACCTGTGTATTTGACCTCATGTAGCCTATAAGAAGGAGAATGTCTTTGTTGATTCATTCAAATTTAGCACCTGAGAATCTACACTATAGTGTGCACATCCCTGTTTCACCACCGGCTTCCTCCAGAAAATGTTCATAACTGCAGTGTGTTTGTGAGGTAGTACAAAAATAGGAGATTTGGCTCTGCCTTGCTTTGATTGGATTATTATAGCAGGTCAGCAAAGGTAACACACATCAGTGATTTTAACAATAATCTGCATCAGATTATTATTATATCCAAATATTCTTCCTTAAAAAGTGATTGAGATGGCTTTTGTTTTCAAAAACCCAACAACCACACTGTGTTTCTCACCCCAGATAACGCTGGGGTTGCTTTTTTGCGGAGTGCTCACAGCAAGAAACGGGAAAGTTGTATTTCACCTCACTGAATTAAATATTTGTATCAAACAGACACAATCTGGATGGCTCCAGATTGAACAAAGACGTGGGTGTTTTCTGAACACCAAGAACAGTTGGCTGTTTTCCCCATCCATGCTACTCCCACGGGGACACACAGCCTGTAATTATCAAAACATTGCTCACAAATCACTGAATTATTACTGTGCATTACTCGATCCCACCCAGTGAAACGCTTGATGAGTGTGTGCAATGTTTGGCAAGGAAGCAGCCTGGTTTCACCTGTAGACTGCAATCTAATGTACTCTGTGCAAAGAACAGTTGACACTGATATGCAGATAGGTGGCGATAGGTGTCTCACTGAGGTTTTTGTCAGGCACAACAGCCTTGATGCTCCCTGGCATAGATTCTCCAAGCCTGTGGAACTCTACTGCAGAGAATATATTATCTCACATGGTGTTTTTCAATGATGATGAGGAAGTGTGCCGTTTCAAAATGCTGCTCCTAATCCCCCAGAGATGATCAGTTGGTTGAACACCTATGGGAGTAGGCTATCTCTTGTTATTCACATCATTTCAATACTAAAGAAACAGGAAGGAAACAACAAATTTTGTTTGTTTTTTTAATAAAATGAGTAATTCCAGCAGCACAATTCTATCCTGTCCTCACAATATTTTATTATTCAAAGTCAGTGTTGTCACCCAGCTCTATTTTGTGAGTCAGTTTTCTTTGTTGAGTGTTTCCATAAACAGAACTGGGCATAGTATGGTGCTTTCAGATACTTACAGCTTATAGCATGAGCGCATACGCAGCCAGATAAAAGAAAACAGCAAAATAACAATAAGGATTAGGCTCGTATGAAAGAAAACCATTGTGCATACTAAAAAATATAGGTGTGAGTGAAAAAGGCTTTATAAATTTTAACCACATAGAGTTTGGCATTGCACATCAAGCATATATGATTGCACAATATTAAAAAAAATGCTTATTTTTGCACAGTATAGTTTTCATGTTGGTTGCCAGCAGTGAAAACACTCACAAATGAATGTGGTTCTCAGCCCATGCTGTTGCAGGGGTGAGGATTCAAAATAGCAGGGAGATTGAACCAAAGATTTACTTTTTCACGTAAAGAGACGATGCACCGCAACCTCCAGGCAGAGCTGTGCAGATAAACCAGCAGATACTAGTTGCATGGAGATGTATTGTTCAGACTTCTACAACCCTTAATTGTTTTTAACAACACTGAATGAAAAAAAAGAAGACTTCAAAGGCAATGTTCAAGGCGTCCTCCTGTTAGTCTAATTGCAGCGATACCAGCTCTACGCCCAGTAGCTTTCTTTTTTATTCCTCACATAATAGAATTAGGCTGCTTGAGCTGCAAGTGAAGTGCATTGCACTGCGGTGTTTGGAGGAGAACGGTGCCACAGCAAAGACACTCGGGGTGCTCATGATAAAAGCTGGCTTTGGCAGATGTTGAGAATCTGCCCGTTTGTTTTTATGAAGCCTCTTTTATTCGGGCGTTATCGCTCAGCTCAGGAAGACCCCCCTCTGGTGTGCATGTGTGTGTGTGTGTGTGTGTGTGTGTGTGTGTGTGTGTGTGTGTGTATGGATGTAAGTGTAAGTTTTATTAGGTTAGCCACTGAATCAAATGCTGCAGAAAATAAAGTGAGAAGCAGTGTAATACAGAGAAGAGAAAAGATCTCTGCAGACTGGTGAGGAAGTAATTAAGTCGTCTTTAGCCAACCCTGTGGAATTAGCCTCCATTAAACACCCAGCCCCTCCTCCTCATTGCTGCTTCTCCTCCTCCTTTTTTTGTCTTTCTGTCTCTTTTATCCAACAGTCTTATGTATTTTCACTCCCAGCTATTTGGTCAGTGCTGCTTGCAGCCTCGTATCGGGCTCATCTCTGTCTCTAGTCTTGTCTCTTTTGCCCTCCTCTTGTTCCCATGGTTACCTGATGACCCTTTCGATAGTCAGAATTGTAAAACCATTTCACCTAATTGCACTCATGCCTTCAGCTTTGTTTTTGTTTTTGCTCTCTCCTCTTCCCTCTTCTATCAATTCAGTGAAGTTCTTTACTTCCCTCCCTCTTCGTTGTCTAGATCCTATCCTCCTCCTGCTTCTTCTATTTTTTTTTTTCTCCATACCCACAGAGGACGACAGCGCTGGAGAAGCCGACAGGCAGGTTGTCATGGCAACAGCAAACAGGAAGCTGCAGGGTACAGACAAGGTTAGGAGAAAAGGGAGAGAGCGAGCAGAGGGACGGTTTTGAACATTTAAGTGAGTGTGTGACGGCGCCTCCCTTCCCTGTCCTCCCTCCTTCTCCTCCTCACCTTTTGACTCCTCATTGCTCTCTCTGTGTCTCGGGGTACCTCTCCGTCGTTCCCAGATGGTGTTAACAGATAGCTGATATGTCAGCAGATAAACGCGGCCGCCTGCCATCGCAGTATCATGGCGACGTGGCCTGAATAGAAATACACGGAGAGATGGAGCGGTTAAAGGGTTTACCAAGCTTGTAGCAACGCACAGACCTTTTTCACCCTCTGACAAAAAAACAGACTAAGTCTCCCTGCATAAGAATTAATCACTTTCCTCATACACGTTTTTTTTTTAAATTATTTTCCAGCTATTGACCTGCTGTATGGAGGAATTTACTGTTTTATGTGCCAAGACTACATTTATGACAAAGACATGGAACAGATTGCCAAAGAGGAACAGAGGAAAGCCTGGAAAATGCAAGGTATGACAGCATTCAACACACTGTGTGGCACACACACACACTGCCAAGTTTGTACGACGTCCCACTGAGTGTTACTGAGAGTGTTAAAAGCTCTCTGTCCAAGCGGTAAAGCAAACGACAGCTGTTTTTGAGTCGATCATGATTAGGATGTTGTGTTCTTGTTTGTGAATGTGTGCATGTGTGTGTGTGTGTGTTTTCCAGGCATAGGGGAGAAGTACTCAACGTGGGAACCTACCAAGAGGGAGCTGGAGCTGCTCCGCCACAATCCCAAAAGAAGGAGAATCACCTCCAACTGTACCATTGGTAAGTATCTGTTTGTGTCAAACACACAAAGACACACACACACACACAAACCTTGTGTTAGAGAGGGGGATGCAGCTGCAAACAGCTGTCAATATAGGCGCTCAGTTTTCAGATGAGGGATATCTTCTTCATCTCTTCTTCTATCTTTTTCTTCTTTTGCATGTATAAGTTCTTTAAGCATCTTCAACCTAGTATAGAAACTACTACTTTTGACAGAACTTAAGCTGTCAGCATTTTATATAAGGCAGAATATAAATAAATAATGTAATTTTTTAACCTTGAAAAATGTAGGCTTTGCTGCTTTTTCCCGTTTACTATTATTATTA
>JAPZDY010000014.1:14973913-14987051 GCA_029783645.1 Ctenochaetus hawaiiensis | reverse complement strand
AAAGCTCTGAGTTAGACAATTTGGAAGATGATTTCAGATGTTTGCTTTGCAGCTACGATCTAAAAGTTTATCTATGCTTGAAGTAATAGTTCAAAATATAAAATGCTTAGTTGCCTACTTTTTTGCACATTTAAGATGGTGAAAAAAGACATTAGCATAGCCTAGCATACAGACAGGAAAAAGACAAACAACACAACAACAAGCCCCTCTTAAACTCAATAACACTTTATACTGTATGATGTTAGATAAATACATATAAAAAAACCAAAAGTTTAAAAAACACAATATATAACTTGACTAAACTGCAACTTTTAACATCTTTTCAGAAAATGCTTTTGCACTTTTTGTTTTATGTGCAGAACAAAATGCAAGTTACTTTCTGTTACTTCGTTGTGCTTAAAAAATGCTAGTCGACTGATATTTTTACCATTGGACTGCAGAGCTAGGCTAGCTCTTCCCAAAAGCTTCCAGTCTTCCCCTTTCGCTAGCCTCCTTGTTGTAGCTTTATGTTTAATGGACAGGTAAAAAAGTGGTTTTAACCTTTTAATCCAAGTTTGGGCAAGAGCATATAACAGTATTTCTTAAATTTTGGACTAAAACGCTCTAATTTGCAAGCAAGGCGTTAACATTTCAAAAGGTTTCATAGACGTTTCTCTGGGTTTTCTGAAAATTTCAGCTATTAGCAGCAACAAATTTTGTAACAACTCCCTCTTAAGGAGCCAAGATACATTTCCATGATGGTAAAACTGCTGTACCATTCTGCTGTACACCTACCTACAGTCATGATCACTCTACAGAGCACCTCTCCAAAGGGCCAGTTCACCAGTGCCAGCTGCAGGGCAATGAATGGTAGACTCATCATGCACAGAACATCTGCCACTGCCAGGTTCAGGATGTAGATGTTAGTCACCGTCTTCATCTTGGCGTAGCGCAGGATTACATATATGACCAAGGTGTTGCCGCATAGCCCCACAGCGCATACCATGAAGTAGATGAAGGTGATGACCACCGAGCTGGTCTTGTCCTGGTGAGACTCTCCGGTATGTGAGATGTTCAGATCCAGGTCAGACTCATTCCCCTGGAGGTAGCTCTCATAGAGGAGGGGCTCAGGGATGGAGATATTGGGGGGAGTCGAGAGAAAGGACCACTGATCCATGGCCATGATGGCTGAAGGGGTTTGGGGTATCAAAGGGCTCCAAATGTCTAAAGGTAGTAAAGGGTAGGGGTAAAAACTGGAACCATATAGGGGTTTGGAGAAGTTTGTTATTATGGGGTTTGAGGTAAGACTTTTACATGCTTAAAAGCACCACAAGACTAAGTAGAATTAAGGAACTGCAAGTGTTAATTTCTAAGATAAGCCAGGGGTGTTGGGAATTAGAGAGTTTGGGATCTGGGGGTTGGTTTGGAGTTCTGGGGATGGGGATAACTTAAGGATTTATATTAATGAAGAACTGCAATTACCACATTCCAGTAATAGATCAAGACAGATCTATGGAGAGAGAGTAAAACAAAGAGCAATAACAGTTAGTATGGCAGAGAAACAGAATATCACACTAACGAACAATGGCAGTCCTTCAAGTTCCATAGCAACAGTTGCAAGGTTACCGCTTTCACGCCTTCAATCAGAGTGGCATGTAAAATTTCCTCCATGACAAATATTCCAGATATTTTTTCCTTTACAGGTATAGTTATTTTTTCCTTGAATATCCTCAACAGTACTCAGTCACTTCAAGGCACACATTAAGCAGACATGCATCAGACCAAATCCAGCCAAGTCCAAAACTTTGCATTATGAGCAGCATTTTAAAAATAACCTTTGGCCATTGTCTTCTTTTTTTGAGAAACACTGAAAATCTGTGAGGTTCATTGGTGAGATGTAAACTCCAAACCGAGGCTTTCTGGGTGGTCTCTGAGTCAAAGCGACAAGGACTTCTTACATAACGTAACCTAGACACACACAGCTTTGATGTCGAGGCATTGTTTCGGACTCTTTCGTACTTAGATATCTTGTTTAAATTTTCCCAAAACTCTGCAGGCATGGATGGAACGAAACTCAATTCAAAATGCCATATTTGTAGACAATGTCAAAATTTTTTTGTCAGATGTCATCTGGTCTTATGCTCTCAACTGACTTTCTATCTCTAGCTAGACCATGAATCCCCCTGTGCAATACTCAGTCCAGTAGTCCAGGTCAGGTGTGTGCATATGTGTTAGTCCGAGTATGAGTGTGCCGCCCCTATGTATGCATACATGTAAAAGGGTACGCCTGAGCGAGAGAACGATGAGGGCACTGTGCTACCGAAGATAAATGTTTATTCAATTGATCCTGGGGACAAACAGCTCTGACACTGTGGTAGGATCACTCACTCTTTCCCTAAAGTGAGTGCAACTCACTTAATGGGGACATTAGTCCAATTCTTCCTTTCATAATATACCTGAAATACATGTGACTGGCCCACGTGGGTCTGCTTGAGTCAGCTCAGCCTGTGTTAATGAGGGGTATTGTGAAAAAAAAAAGTTTGGCACCCTTCATTGTTATCACAGATGTTGAGGAACAATACACTTGTACTAATGTGGGGGTGAATGTGTGAGGATTTAAAGGTTTCACTGCTATTAGACCACCGAGGATGACTGTCATTTGTAGTTTCTACAAAGTGTTTTCAATTAAAAAATAATTTTTTTTTAGAGAATTTTAAAAACCAACCAAAAATGGCTCACAGTCATTACCAGAGACGGCAGTCACGTCTTTAAACTTTGTATTTTAGTAAAAACTGAAAGGTTTTTGAGTTCTAAAGACTAAACAATGTATAATTTATCATAATTATCGCCATTTATTATTTTTAGCACTTTTAACATTAGTCCAGTCAATACTATTCCTCAAGGGGCCTCCAAAACAATGGAGGTTCGCCCAATTTACATGACTGCATACAGTAACCATCAATTTGCGCATACTGAGCATTTGATTCAGACTGCTGCAGTGTTGTTAATGTGCAAAATCTGTGATTGAACTTTGTTTAATCTGATATGATGAGCTGCTAATCAACCTCAGACACAGAAATCTATGATTCAAAGCAGAGTTTTAGAGGCTAAAATTGTCCATCAGTTATGGTCGTTTCTCAAACCTGTTAGATAAATTACTTGGCAGATGAATTGTATTCATATAATATTAGGGATTTTGTTGGGTTTGAATACTGTGGGTTTAATTTTAAAATTATGATTCTTACTGCTGGTTGGTTTGGCAACATCTTTGATAGAAGATGCAGGAATAACAGACCTGACCACTGACGGTGGAACTACAAAGACTGAATACAGATTGGATGTAATTACATTTAATGGTTGTTGCCTAAAAAATACTGACCTTAAATATTACAAGAAATAAGATGAGATTAAATGAAAATTTTACAGATTATTACCTTTATATCTCCAAATGTAGTCTAAGCCTCTACAAACAGATACCAATGGAGCTCCATTATGGACATATGCGCTTGTGCATGTGTGTGAGTGAGTAAGTGAGTGTGAGAGCTACAGGAGAAAGTGTGCAGAAAAACAATCTGCTCCAATAATACATCCACTAATAACAGGATTTACAGTGTTATTTGCTAGCAGGAGGCATAGACTAATTACTGTATAAATGCCAATATTGATGACACCTTGTAGTTTAATAATAACTCAGGTTAATTATATTATTAGGTCTAAACGGGCATTTAAAATTCTTGCAAAGGAAAAGTCTGGTACTTTAGACTAAGAGAGAAATCTTAAATACAAGACAGATGCCAGGAGCAATGACTGTGTGTGGAAGTAGTGATGCCTGGGAAGCAGGTTGGCTTTATGCAGCCTCACAACCTGTGTGATGAATGTCCAGCTCAACAGGAGACTTTTTCATTCAGAGCAAGTGGAAACTCTCTTTTAATTGCGGCCACTTTGGTTTATCTTTCCTCTCAAGGACACTTTGACATAAAATGGCTGCTGCAGGCATCAAACCTTTGACCTCATAACTGAAAGACAGACCCTGACGCATTTTCTAGGCTATTCTCTCCAGTGAGCTCACACGGTTATGCGTGTTTCTACTTCAGATGCGCCTTTTTCAATTACCGGATCAGCGCTGAAATATTGAGGCACTCATCTTCCCCTCTCTTATCAATACGCAGATCACATAAGCACGTGTTGACTGTTAGTTGTTTAATTTCTTAACAAATGATAAGTTACTGCAACATTATGACAGATTTGATAAAAATGTGTCTCATTAACAGACGAAATAAAGCTGACCATGTAAGGATTACATTACTGCGCGCAGAAGCAAGCTCACGCAGATGCCTATGGACAAAAGACAAATTTAATAAACACCACTTTAAGCTCAATATATCATTCATTTTTTTCCTTATACATTTAATAACATCACTTACTTTTAAACAGAAAACTTCATCCTCACATCAAGTCCATTGTGGCAAGGTGTCCTTCATTAGAGAATCCCGAGTCCAGCCGCTCCGACGCGGCGCTGACCTGCTTGAAAGCTGCATCCCGCCAGCCTCTCCATCCACCTGCTCACCCAGTGTCACGCGCGGCGCTGGCGTTTAAGCGCCCACTCGCCCCCCTTCACCAAAGCTGGTGGCTGTACTCCGTCTCTCAGGTCATTTTACTCCCTAGAAATATTCCGACTTAAACTTTAGCAGACCGCGTAGTGCGCACAGTCTTGGCACCGAATCACCCAAGTCAGTCAGTGCTGCAGGACGCACGACTGCACCGGAGAGAGAGAGAAAGAGAGAGAGAGAAAGAAAGAGAGAGAGAGAGAGAGAGAGAGAGAGAGAGAGAGAGAGAGAGAGAGAGATAGAGAGAGAGAGACAGACAGAGAGAGAGAGAGAGAGAGAGAGAGAGAGAGAGAGAGAGAGAGAGAGAGAGACCTAAGCACGTCACCCTCGCATGTGCGTCGGTGTCCCGCAGATTGCTGATTTTAGTCACGCATATGAGTTGGCCTCTCTGGTGCTTTGTATAATTAGTGCGGACCTACAGCGTTTCTACCAAAACTTGCATCAGTGACATTTTTTTCTGAACCTCCAGATACATTAAGATATTTCAATTGGTTGATTGTAAAGTGAATCTACATGTAGGAACAAAAAAAGAAAAAAACACAACACAAAATGATGCCGCATTTAGGTCGTCTCTTTTCAAATCCATCAGCTTCCACGACAGTTACTTCAAGGGTTATCCAGGCCTGCCACATGCAGCTCTCAGTCAGTGGTGCATGTTCCTCTCCGCCTGCAGTGATGACACTCAGATCTGGAGGATGAAGCCAATCCAGCAGTCCCTCTTCTCTCTTTATAAAGGAGGAGTCCTCAAGCAAGTGCAGATGGCTGATATCTTCGGCTATCTTCCAGTTGATAGTTCCATGAGAAAATGTCCCACCGCGTCTCTCAACATAGCAACACAAAAGTGCTGCTATTATTGCTACCAGCTGTTGTCCTATCAAATCTACTTCTATTTATGTCTGAAATGGTAAAAGGAAGTTACTCAGAGGGGGTCAGTCAAATAAAGAAGGGTATGTCAAAGGGTTCAAGTTGAAGTTTTTCAGTGCAGAAATCCCCATTCATCAGTGTACATTCAGTAGGGTTATTTGTTCAGGTTTGTGTTTGCTGGACTGTGATTTGAGGTCAGCAAGTTCTCTGGGTGAGTTCATTAGTGTGTGTAACAGTAAACCACATTAATCCTGCAAGGATTTATTTTCATTTTTACATGATCAGCAAAGCTACAATGCTTAGGGAAGTCTCATTAATGATACAACATTGGTCAGCATTTAAGACTTAGTTTAACATTTTGGTAAATAAACCTCAGCTTGTTTGACTTGAGGCATATAGGAGTAATATATGAAAATCGTGTTCAAATGTAACAAAGTGCACCTATAAGCACCTGTAAAGTGTGTTCAGATAGGAAAAAAAGCAAATTTCTCCCTGCCTTGTGTACATGATTTTACATTTGGAACTATAGTTACAACTCTGTTACTTAGCTAGTAGCTGTTTTCTAGCTAGCAACAGATGCCACAGCTAGGTCTGCAGGGGGGGTGGTGTTATAATGAATACCACTGCTTTTCTTGAAATGACCCACCCTGCTTTGCCTCTTTGGAAGTTTCCCAGAAATTCTTAAACTAAACCAGTAAAGATGAAACCACAATCAATGTAATATAACACATATCACATAACAGTCAGAGTCAAGCATAATGGCTGAATTTTCTGATTGCGTCTTCGTATTCCTCAAGGTTGTTTGAATTGGTCGTTAGAATTAAACTGACCCATTCAGCTGCCGCAGCCTTACAATGTTGAAGTGCAAAAGTGCGCTAGCTGTGTCTTTATGCTAAGCCAAGCTAAGTCTCTACTGAGAGACTTAGCTTGGCTTATTTATTTTTTTATTTTAAAAAAGCCCTTAAATGAGATTTACCCTTAATTGAGACCCTAACATCATAGTTGTAAGGTTGATTTATATTACAGCTTCTGCAACAACCATTTCTGGATGTGTGACAATGGTTCAAAGGACAATAAATAGTAGTTTCCAAGAAGCAGCAGCACAGAGAGCAACAGGATTATTATATAATTGATCCCATGTGTTAAAAGTATATATTTCATGTTCTGAATTAACTTTGCAGTAGAAATGGCTTAACATCACCCCAATGAAGTTTGTCAGTTTGAGTGATTTTGCAATTAGGAAAGCAGTACTTTTTAGTTGGAAAATGACAGTTTTTAGAGCTGATTTTATTGCTTCATACCACCATTAACCAAGTATCCTGCTGAAAGTGACTGAAGTGAATGAAAACAGTCAAGGGTGAAACTGTTAAGAGCTTTTTGTTGGGTGATGAACTCGCCCTAGTGAATAGATGGGCTTTTGAATGGCTTATACACAGTGTGACAGTTTAACAAACATTCACATTAGCCCTCCAATGTTATTGGTCAACAGCGCTCCACTTGGCCTTCAACTCTGACACAGGTCTAAGTCAACATTAAGCCTCCTGTGAAGGGTAAAGGTCCATTGAAGATAAGGTTTAAAAGATGAAAAACTGAGCTCAGTCAGTGTCTCACACTCTTTTTACTTCTTAGCTATATGTGAAAGCAACATGTCAGCAGCATGACGCTGTCCAGAAGCGTTATTTCTTGTTTAGATGCCCATGTTTGTGTGCTCTGGGCTTTGAAGTCAATCAAACCTCTTTAAAACAGATCCAGGACAGGCACTGACAGAGGGCTGCAGCTGCTGATGTTCTGCTGCCTGACACATTGTTTTTGCTGTGTAGACAAGGTGTTGCTGGAAAGAGTTAAGCAGCTGGAGAAAAGTGTCAACCCAAATATGCCTCCTTTTCCGTCTGCAGCCTGTTTTTTTGCCTGTTCTCCTGTCATCAGCTGTTCTTCTCAGCCGGCTTCGCATACGTACATACATTTCATGGCCCCTGGCTCAATAACCACGCAAACACATCTCCAGAGTGTGACGGATGTGATACCGCTACTAAATGCAGAATCTTGATGCTGTGCATGTCATGTAACTCTTCCAGGGGGTAAATATACATAAGGATTCAGTGCAGAATGATTTATCTGCTGTTTAGCTACCCAACTCCTGGTGAAATTGCAGTGCCGTGGCACGTTATATCACGCACATTATGTGATATAAAGTGTGAGAGCAAGTGCAAAGACGCTGCATATCAAGTAGATCACAAAGCATGGACAAGCCAAAACACAGTGGACAGCCATCGAGGTCATGGAGTTCGAGTTATTTCTTTGAATGTTCTCCTACCTCAGTCATTTTCCAACCAGTGTGACAGCCACAAAGAAACAGAAGAAAACAATGTTCCAGCTGCTGAGCTTTAAGAAGAAAAATGGCTGCATTAAATTGGTGTCAAATCAAATCATTTTTTTTTATTATTTTTGGACTCAAAAGAAGTTTAAATGATTACATTTTTGTTCAAAATAGTAGAAGAAGGCACGGACATGTACAGGTCACAGCGTTATCATTTGTTGTCATTTTGCTTCTCCTTTAAGCAGCTTTTTCTAGTTTCTGCAGTTTCTAATTTCCATTGCTGTTAATGATGTGTTAACAAGCATAAATCATAAAACAACTCATGAGCATCACATTGCACAGAGAAGCTAGACTCTTAACAAACATTGCACCAAGACAGCATGTCAGCTCCCCTCTAAGATCCTTTGATTTTTTTATTTTAAGATCTGACTCATTACCTTTAAAGCACTTAATGGCCTGACCTCAAATGATATCTCTCCCATCAACTTTCCTCTTGTCAACCCACATTCAGTCTAAGGTCTTTATACAGGAACCTCTTGGCTCTTCCCACAGCTAAATTTAAGCTTCACAGGGACCTTTTGCTTTTTAGAGCATCTTAACGATGGAAAATAACTTGCCTGATAAACTCCTCCTTACTGTCTTTTTAAAAATTTAAATTTCTTCAGAAAACCTACTGCTTCTTCATATTTAAACCCTGCAGTCTTGAGTACAGTTAAGGTTTTGTGCAAGTCCTATTTTTTCTGGAGGCACCAGACAGTCAGACACAATTTATTCTGGCAGAAAAATACCTCGAAGTTACTCGGTGTGTTGTGCAGGTCAGACAATATATCCCTTCTACTTGTTTATGTTAGACTTGCCTTGTTTGTACTGTAAAAAAAAAATGTCTTCTTTCCTCTACCATAGTGCATCTGTGTGTCTGTAAAAGGGCAGAGTAAAAGGTTTTCAGCCTGTGTGAAGTGATGGCAGTTACTCTGCTGTCTTATTTTCAGTGGGTTGTTTTCAGTTCAGTACCACCTGGAACGGAGAAGAGCCTTGAGCAAGATCAGCGACCACAGGGACCTTAGAGTGATGGGGCAGCCAATCACCCAGAGGCAGAGAAATGGGATGGTCACACCCGGGTGGGCGAGGTTTCACCATGACTTGACACCATGACATCAGGAGCATCCCACTTTAATGATAATAATTATACAGTAAAGCAAAAAGGGCAAATCTGTAAGAAAAACTAAATAAGACAAGTAAATAGCCAAAAAACTCTTGATCATTTAAAATCATTTTTTACCAAAAATTCAAAAATTTATATTAAATTACGCTAATATCTACATTTATAAACCACTGAAAAACAACATAACAAGCCATGAATTTAAATGGTTATAAAATGTGGTAATTTTTATTCTAAGAGAACGTCACAGCTTTAATCAAATCCCCTTAGTATGGTTTTGTTTCTCATCACCTTATAACAAAACTTGCACAATGAACTTGAGCTGAAACAAGAAAGATAAAGAGGCAACAAGGTTTTAAACTCACAGTGTAAGCTGAAATGAGGAGTGCATATATATATATATAGAGTGTATTACAGCAATAATCATATTTGCTGAGTGTAGTGATGAGTTTCTCAGCAGCTCAGTCATAATGACCTTGCTTACTACCAGCACAGCATGGCAAAAATGCTCTTCCTCTATTTTAATCAGGAAAATGAAATCCAATATCATCACACTGTTATGTATTTCACTCTGCCAACTGGTCACCCATTAAAAAAAGAGCTCACGAACACAGAGTTTGAGAAATGATGATCTAGATGACATTTAGTAATTTTAGAAGGAGAAAATGTTGTTAAAGCTAGCAAACTCACTTAGCAAGCTTGTTAGCTCTCTTGCTAATGGCACAATAGAACTTAAAGTTCCCCCAGTTAATTTAGTGCCTGCAAACCCTTCATCTCTCTCTGTGAAGCCATTTATACTCACACAAAGATTGGCCCAGCAACACAGCTAATGTGCTATGATTGTTTCCTCCATTACAGGCCTGACAATTGGATATTGGCGTGAATTCATGTGTTGAAATTCACCTTAATTGCACTCAATGGGGAAATTATGCACAGATTGACTTTGTGTCCCCGGAGCATCAATCAGAGCTTGTCCCATTTAAAGTTAATAGTCCTAAACCAGATTCTTTGGAGAACTAGAAAAGCATTAGATGATTTTAAACTGTGTCTGTGAATGGTTAAAATTTATAACTTTACCCAAATATTCAAATTGACTCATAAATCAAACATACATTTTTCCTCTTTTTATCTGGAGTGCTATTTATTTATCCATCTAGGTTGTTTTGAGGTGAGTTGCCAAGTTTTGGCAAAAGGCCTACAGGGTGTATTCACTCGATTCTAATGGAGCAAGATAGCAATCAGCTTGTGGAAGTCACAGAAAAGTACATCTAAATAACCCCAAATCAATGTTTTATTGAAAAAATCATGACTGGATCCCTCGAGTTTACCACAAACTTCTTTAATAGCAATATTATGTAGGAACTAAATTCCTTTTTTTTCTAAACTACACAACAATATAACTTAACTGCACAACCTGGGATAAGGACATCAAAATATATGTCCCATGCTGTCATGAGCATCAGCCTCCTGACTATAAGTACAAGATCCATGCTGTCCTCCATCATTTATCTCATCTGAACTTTATACATATCCGAGACACTTGACATGTTAGTGTAAATGGGACGTAAGACAAAAAGGAAAGGAGTTAAATGTTTGACATTGAGAGGATCAAGAGAGGATCAGGCACAACTGCTGCATATCCGTAGTCACCAATTACTAAGAAAGTAGTCATATAGTTGATAGATTCGCCCCGCTGCCAGCCCCCTTAAGGAAATGCTAAAAATCTCATCTCCACACTCCTTAATCAAGTTGTAAGCTTACATAAGAAATCTCCTCTCACCCTGACAACATGATATCATGACCACTGAAGTACATGTTTCAGACACAGACCTCCGAAGCTCTGCAGCATGTGAATCATCCTGAGATGACGAGTGAATTACATGCTACAGTGTGACTGCTTTGGACTGTGAGCTGACACATGATTTGAGGGCCTGCATGGTCACATGCTCGGTGCATTGATATAAAGTACTACTTGGCTGAATAATAAGTGTGTGCTGTTTTTCTCACGGACCAACTTCATACTTAAAACCTTAGACCCCCGGCAAGTTGTAAAAAGGAACAGCCATTAAATTCTGCTTTATTGGCAGTTAATTAAAGACTAACCAAAAAGACCAAAAAAAAGGGGGTTATTACATCTTCTGAACTTTGTTTAAAGCCAGTGACAGTTTGTGTGGAGATTATAGTCATGTTCTTCGTTTGGTGCTCTGTTATCACCTTGCTTTTGTTCTTTAATTTAATGAATTCTCAGCATAGTGTTTGCTGTTTTTAGTTTCTGACCTCCAAAAAAAAAATGATGTCCAATATTTTTGATATTGGAGTTAATATTGATAAATTGGCTCACTAACATACTCCTCACATGCTTTTCATCAAATCATGTTTGTAATATGACTGAGATGCTAAACTTTGTGGATTTACATTCATTCATACTGTTACGTTGCTATCGTAGTCTGGCCTTGTGATAAATTTTAACTTATAGGCCAGCAAGCCTGTAACCTGCTGCTTCTCCCTTCGTATTGCAGTACACATGAGAATGTGTCCTAATGTTTGCAGGGTGAGTGTCACCCTACCTATCTGAAGGGGTGTGCTGATTACTTACTTACATTGCTCAGTCTTATAACTGTGACCACGTCTTTTTTCTGGCTTTCCTCAAGAGCTGCATTTGTCTGCTAAGTTGATGTTGTTTTTTAGTTAAAAAGGTGAATGTTTACAGTTTTGTGGCTGTGAGAGAGATGAAATTCTGTTTTATCAGTCTCTTTTGTTCTCCACTGTGTCATCCTGCATTTATCTACTAAATACAAAAGTCTTTAATTGGTTTGCATTTCAAATAGTCATTAAAAGAGTATGAGATTTTTAATTGACATGGCAGAAAACTATTGAAACTGTCTTGAAAAAAAGATAGAAAGTCTGATTAATTATTGTCAGTGTTGTTGTTTTTGTTGTGCTTGTAGTTCTTGTAGAACTTGTTGGCTTTTTACTCAGGTCTTGACAGGAGACTTCTGCATCTTGACCTGGGACTTGACATAAAACTTGTTGGTTTTGACTTGAGATTTGTTGGTTTGGATTTGACAAATTGGCTTTGACATGGAACTTGTAAATCTTGACTTGAGACTTCCCTTGAGGTTTTCTACACAAGCTACAAAATCCAAAATAAGGCTAAACAAGCAGGCATCTTTTTGTGAGTGCAGCTGACTTTTTCAGTACGATCCACATGAATAATACATAGAACGTCTCGGGACAGTTCCAGGAACATGGCAGTGTTTTAAGTTCATCCCCCCAGGTCCCAGAGACCTTTTGAATGAGGGACAACCGAAAATATCTGCAGTAACTGAGTGACATTATCGAGACCATGACTCATCTGGTATGACATCAACGGCAGGTTGTCGTGTTGAAATCTCTTTCAACAGACAGAAGTGACAGACTTAGGATCAAATGCAGCACTCACCAGAACTATGAGGATAAAACAAGAGGAAGAGGAAAAAATGACAGAAACAGGAAGTTTCAGAACAATGAAAATGATACAAAAAGAAGAGAAGAATTGAGAGACAAATATAAAAGTCCAGCTAATGATAGAAAGCAAGCAAATGACTAGTTTTTGCCTTAAATTATATTAATCTCTCTGAGATGGTTTGTAAGATAACGCTTGGCCATTCACCTGTGGTCTCGGAGGAAAACTAAACCAATTAAAGTACATCTACGTAATCAGACAAAATTGTGACCCTTTCAATTTCCACCAGAAAATAAAGTTCATACCATGGAGCAAAGTTCCTCATAGCATGAATAAATATCTATGAATTTTATTTTATTAAAGCTGTGAAGGAAATGAGTAAAAGCTAGACAGGTGCAATAACATCAGCAGAAAAAAAGTCCAGTTATAAATTATGGATATGACCATAATGATAGTTGAAAAAAATAAAACCACCTTAAGTTAGCCATATATCTCCTTGTAAATGATACAAAACCACACAGTTCAACACAAAGAAATAGTTAAATGTTTAAAAATCATCTGCTACAAGGATTTCCTGCAGTGTTATTCCCAAGAGCAACAAATCAGCCAATAATTCAGACAGTCTCCGCTTATTTAATGAAAAGGCAAATGGGACACAGCAGCTTAAATTAAGCACAAAAAGAGCCAATTTAATACACATATTAGAAGGAAGCAGTCATGGTTCAATTGGCACTAAACCTCTGTTGTCCCCACAGTCAACCAGAGTG
>JAPZDY010000014.1:14955675-14973813 GCA_029783645.1 Ctenochaetus hawaiiensis | reverse complement strand
AAGCTGCCGCGAATTCAGGCATTTTAGGCCGCAACAATCATGAAAAACGCCCGTGAAATCCTGGAGGGACTGGTTATCAGTAGCTTTAAAGGGAGGTATCTCTCCTGTACAGAAAGTTGTGTCTTATGTTTCCAGTTTGTTTAGGCTAAACAGAGAAGAAACTGGTTCATCAGTGTGAACTATAGCAGCCACCAAAAACTCTAAAACCAATTATCATGAACAGAATGTCATCACAACTCAGCCCAACAAGTTCAGAAATGACAAAATAGTCAGGATCTCACAGATTCCCACTGTATCTATCATTTATTTTTGTGTTATCTGGATATTCTCAGTACCTTCTGACAGCGGAAATAAACAAACAAAAAACAATTCAGGATGCAACAGCAGGTCATTACTGCAAAACAGATAAGTTTTCTGCAGCTCCTTCTTAAATTAGGATAGACTGAAGAGCCCAGAGAGTCTTATGGGGCCAATTCAGCAAAACTCGGTACCTTATCACTGTGAGAGTCAGCCTATCATCAGTTCCCCATAGCACCTAAAAACAGCTCATTAATCAGCCCTCGTTTGCTCCAATGTTCTGCCCTTTGCATGATCTCAGGCAGTTTCCATTGGGAATTTAGATTTTGTTGTTTCCTTCCTAAGAGCCATATTAGTTGAGATGGATTGTTTAAGATGCAGAATGAAGTGGAAAGATGTTTTTTTAGATTACATAAAAATGCCAAAATCATCCACGGAGAGAATGCCACACTCTCTCACTGTGACACAGAGACAGACCAAAAAGGTCTCTGTTGAAACTTTGATTATGTCTTTGTGATAAATATTTCCATCCTGCATTAGTAGCTTTGTCTTGTTCCACTTTTGAATCCACCTAAAAACACGACAGTCATTTCCGCAGCTGTACAAAGAGGAGGCATTACTTATTTTGAAACCCAGACTGAAAATAACCCTTTAAAAAGGTCCAGATTCATTAAGCCTTTTTGAAAACTGACTCAGTCGTGATTTTTTGCTCAGATGCAGATAAAGGGATGTACGATGGATTTGTTAAAAGCACATTAGTGTCAAAAAATCTGCTTGTTTTTACATTCTAGTGGAAAGCATGACTGAAAAGAATCATCTCGACAATAAAATCCATTTAGAGCTCATCGAAATTTGTCTGCAGAAAGGGAAAAGAGCATGATGTGAGTCAATTAAGGCTACAGGAAGCTTTCTGCTGCCTTTTCTAACCAGGTCCATTCTTCAAACCTGTCTATAGCTCCTATACCTCATTATCACAATCCTGTCTGTGGCTTTGCTTTTATAAGACAGGGTTACATTGAAGGCTTATCAAGGTGCATGAGATTTGTTATTATCATTAAACAATGGCATTTTAATTCAAGGCCTAGGGTTTTTTTTTTTTTAATTGTTGATCGTTTTTTTGAGATCAGCTGAACATTGATCTTATTCGTAAATATAAAAGCCATTATTATTCATTGAGAATATCAAGTTTTGGTGCAAATGTGTCTTTGAAAAGAATCAAATATCCCCTTCATCGCTAACTTCAAATGCAAATGATGTACTTCAGCTTTAATGTTGATCCGCTACTTCTGTTTTCATTCTCCTCTAATCCATTCTGTCTTTGTGATCTGCAGTCCTTCTTTGGTCTCTTTGATGCTCATTTTATGTCCTCATTAAACACAAGGTTATGTACCCGACATGTAGCAACAATGACCTTAGCCATAAATTATGAATGTGGAAAAGTAATAAACACACTTCGAACACACTTACATGAATCCATAATATTAAGATCAGTTTGCACTCCTGGTAGGCAATTAGAGTATCTGCGTACATATCCAAGAAAGGTAAGACAAGATAAGGAAGGGGAAGCTAATTTGTTTCCCTGTGCACAGTGAAATATACAAGAAAAGATACAAGTTAAAAAGTTTTCAGCAGACAATATATGAAAGACACGCTGCCACAAATGTAATAACAATAAGGTCTTGTCTTGTCTAGAATACAGATATTTTTAAATTGACGTTTTTGTATGTGTTTTTTGTCTCCTGTCCAAAAACAAACTGACTTTAAGGTTCCTAAAAGTGGATTTGTGGTCTGGTTTCTGTGGAATCATGTTGACATGTTTAGCAGAACGCATAGGACAAGATGAAGTCATCACCTCAAATCGTGCAAGCCTAATTTTTCATGGTGTTATGATCATGTTTAGCATGATTAGTAAGCAACAGCAGCGGTAAATGATAAGTTTGTTTATGTTTGGTTTTCAGTATCATGCTTTTTGGAAGAAAGGTATTAACATACTAAAAATTTGAAAAATAGCTACTGTTGTTTGCTTGTTTAAGTCGCTGCAGTCAAAGGAAAATAAGCTCACTGTACCTGCCTAGAATGTTTTTCTATGGTATTTAATGTATCTTTGCTATGGACTTCACTGCCCCTTACTGGCCTGGAGTGCTCATTGCAGGATGCATAGTTTTAAGTTACTGAGTAAAATGTCTGGCTTTAAAAATGTCTGTGAACATGTACGCAATACCAAAAGGACATTCCCAAAAGATTTTCAGTGTTGTTCAGAGCCTGGCTAAAGTGAGTGAACTACAACAGTAAAGTTGTGGGTCAGAGAGCTAAGCAATGAGCTGAAGCTCAGTTTAGAATGACATAAAGCTGAGAGGAGGTTTAGCGCGTCATAAGTAAAAAATAAAAAGGTATTAGGAGTTTTCTTATAAAAGTATTACTTGCTTTTCTATTCATTTACTCCAAATCTCAGCCTTAGAGGCAGCTTTTGCAGAAAACCCTTATTATCGGGCCCTTTATTAAATTAGTACTGCAAATAATACTATTATGACCAAATACCCCATATTAGTGAATTATAAATAAATTAGTGCACCACAGACTGGAGTCTTTCCGCAGATCAGTCACTATATCCACAAACTCCTTTTTTCCTAATACTTTTTCTAGAAAAGTTGAATCTGAGGCTGGTTGTATCTCAGCACACTAAAAAAAATCTCCATCTGGACACTTACTTTGTGAAACTTTACTAGTGCTGGAACTCTTTCCATTTGGTTGATTTCAAAGTAGTTTTAAAATATGCAAAATAGTTTAATGGCACAACACTTTAACTCAGTTTATATTTAACATTTTTGTGCTTTCCAAGAACACAGCTTAGTTACGATATTTCCTGGCTGGTTGTGTTCTTTGTCCCGTTGCCATTCTTAAACCCTGGCTCAGGGGTTGTCTTATTTTTGTCATAATAAACATGTGCACCCTTGCCAGTTGTCGGTCCTGTTGCACAACCCAAATTAAATAAATGAGATTTACAGATATAATTCTGTTGTGGGGAAATGAGGTAAGGGAATGACAGGAATGAGGGATTAGGGGGAGAGGGAGGAAATCAAAAAAGAAACACAAGAAAGGGATAAAGAAAAGCTTGACAGTGAGTTGACTATGTAAATTGCCTAATTGACCTTTATTGATCTGCTCTTCTAATCATGCCATGGACAAATACACACCTTCACAAACACAAATGCACATACACAGACTCACTCTCAAGGGTCCCATCCATTTTCTTTACTGAGAAACCTCTCAGGCAGTTGGCATCTGGTCTTAATTACAGCAAGAGGGTGAAGGTTGGATCAGTCAGACAGTCAAAGAGGAGCAATGAAAATAACTGCTGTCTGCCAGCACTTTAATTAGGACCAACACACACATAAACACTCACTTGAGACCTTTTAATTTAGTGTGACCTTGGATTGTGATGTAACAAATACTTACATAAACCTTGTATCATTCATCATATTTGTTGGTTAATTGAGTAATTCTCCGCAGGTTGTGTGAATCACTTAAACAGTGCGGTCCCTGTGGTTTTTGCCTGGTATTTCCTGCTCTTGTCACAATAGCCGGCTTTTTTTTTTTCTTTTTATCATATTATAAGACTTATTCTGTTTCCTGTCAGACTTTAAGTGTTGACAAAACACTGATTGAGCCAAGAAAAACACCACTTTTTTTATTGTTAAGTCTCGGTCTCAGCCTATGGCTTTAGTTTAAAGCAGTAGAGTTATGCCGCATTCTCAGACAGATGGTAGACGGCAAATTGGATCTTATTTTAGTGGGCGAGAGCAGGGCAGCAAGGCCAGCAGAGAGTCACAGTAACAGCAAACAGCACAGTCGTCTTGATTGATAAAAGGTATTGGCTTTTCACTGTCTTCTGGGGCTAAATTTGCCATTAGATGTTATGTAGCTTCTTAGCACAAGGTGATAACATAGGAAGTCTGGACAACAGGACGGCTAGTCATGTAGTGTTTGAGCGAATCAATGTGAGTGATAAATCACATCGATACCATTTCTTATAATTGCCCTTTGAGTAAAAATTTACAGCTGCTAGCTAGCCTTGCAAAAGACTGGGGGAAATATCTAGCTTGGCCTCCAGCACCTCTGAAGCTCAGATTTAACATTTTATATGTCCTACATTTAATCTGCATAAAGGTTCTTTTTCCCTGGAACAATTATATTTCTATAATGATAAATGTGGAATTTACTTAGCATAATTTTTTTTTTTTTCTGTTGAAATTAGTAAATCATCAGGATGCTTTTTTTTGAACATTTGTGTGTTGTTTCCATCAAAAATACAGTCACTTGTCAGCATAATGAAGGATGATCCAGCTGATAGTGGTACCAACTATCAAACAAAACCAAATTTAAACTCAATATCCATCTAAAGCCATGAGCCACTTTAAGTAAGTCTTTGCAAAATCTGCTCTCAGTATATGTCCAGATTGAAATGTAGGAGAAATACACAGTTTCCTTGTGTTTGAAAACAGGTCAACAACAGTTTGCAAATTAAGAGTACATATGAACAAAAAAGCTGTTTCACTGCCTCAACAGAACAAAGATGAGAGAGTTTGATCCTACAATGACTGAACGGCACGACACTTTGCTACATATATTTGTCCTGTATGTTTTTTTTTTTAATTCTCCATGTCAAATACTGAAACATGTTTAAAAAAGATCATATGTTACTTTAGTGGCCTTGGAATTTTTAAAGTGCACATGGACTGTAAATGACAATCTATACACATAATTTAAATTTGTGTAAAATTGGAAAATTAGTCATTGGTTTTACTGGCAGGACCCAAAGAAACTAAGAATTAAACACTTTTTTTAAAGTAAGAACTTTTGGTTATGTTCTGGTATCTTTCTAAAAGAAAAAATGATAATTGAGACAAAGATGCACATCAGTGAAAAAGCGAGCACCTAGTGGCCTTCAGGAGAAGTGCATCTTAAGGCTTTTTTAGGTTCAAAATCCAGTTGTGTTGCAACAGGCTCACATGCTCCCAACTTTCCCCTTTCTGAACTCCACCACCTCACCCTCCACCTACCTTGATACGCAGAGACAGATAACATGACCAAAGACTCAATGACACCCTCAAATAAACCTGAACACTGGTTTACTCAGATTTTTTTATTTATCTATTTATTTCTATCACCTCACAGTTTGAGGTGATATGCTGCAGGCTGGACATATTCCAAATCCACACAAACCAGATAAATGTGATTTATTTTTGTGTTGTTTCGGTTTGCTATTTGTTTTTTACCAATGAAAAACAGCTCCTGGTCTAGATTTCAAACACATTTTTTATTCATGCTGAAAACCCATGTGAGCATATTATAATTATTAAAACTTGAGTTGATACAATAAGTCATCCATCACTGCAAACAAACTAATAAGGGCCTATGATATCATGCCAAAACTGTCTTAATATGATTTATACTTAAGCTGTGCAATAAAATCTATTTGAGTATTTTGTGCTTTTGGGCTGAACTTGCCCTTCCCTTTCTGTTTATCTAATTATTATTTGCTGTTAGCACTTGAGCGTCTTTAAAACTTGATGTGGCAGCAGTTTATTAGCTCTTCTAAAAATCAAGCCTGCAGACACTAGTGGGTCTCAGCTAGCAGGCTTGACATTTACTGAGTCTTTCCAGTTCACAGGATGCCCTGAGGAGAAAGTATCAAAGCAAACGGTCAAGATGAAACTCTACTTTTTCAGCTTACAAGAGAAAAGCACAGTGTCTTCAAAATCTTGGACTTCTCTTGAGAATTTTAGACTTTGCCAAAGGGTTGCAGAATAAATCTGGGGGCTCATGGGATGATTATTGGCCAGGAAAGAGAAAAGCTCTGTGTTCCTTTTTTGAACTTTAATTTTCATTGCTTGAACAGTGTTTAATTAACAGTCTAATTGAGTGCCAAAAATCATGTTCAAGTACTCCTTTCTAAGTTTTTTTTTGTTATGATGATTTTAGATATTATATACATGTTTAATATATGTTTCTATTGATATCTATATGAATGCATACATGGAAGATAAACATCATATCTTTTAAATGTAAATTATTTATCTCTAAAGTAACTAGTGGCTGTCAAATTGAGGTATGGGAGTGAAAAGTTCACTATTTACCTATGGAATTTGGTAAATTAGAAGTTGAAGTAGCACTTAAACGTCCAACTATCTTAAAAGTAATAAAATACAACACTTAATTTTAAATAGAACCATAATCTGAAAAGAAAGGAGTAACTATGGTTGTCTAAAAAATCTTAATAATAAAAAATTAGTGAAGTAAAAGCCACAAGTTTTGCCTTTACAAATAGAAATATGAAGCACCATAAAAAAGAAATGCTGAGAGTTGTAGTTATGCTAAGAGTATGCACAGAACTTACAACTGTAGTTAATAACTTTTCAGAGAATCAGGGAGAATGCAAGATTGTTTTTAATTTTTTGTCAGCCATTCTAAATCTGTATGAGTCTTTTACACTTTGATTAAATTAAATGATTGTTAAAACGAAATGATTAATAAAATGATTCTTGGAATCCACACAAGAAAACAATATGTGACATAGTTGTGGTTTATCACTTTACTCTGAAATATAATAACAGAAATATGAATCACACACAGGCAATTACATTTATTTTTACAGTCAATATAGCAAAAGCATGTAAGAAATGTTCCTATAAAATGTGACAATATGATCAATAGAAGTGAAGTCTCAGTCTCAGTCCCATGTTTTGACTGAAAACCTTAAAAATAATTATATAATTGGCATTACAAAACATGTTTCTTGTATTTACATGCGGTATAAACAGTTTACATTGGCAACAAGTCTTAAAATGAGGCACTTAGATCTCTAGTATACATTTCAACACATCATTTTCCCCTTTTAAATATTTACATAGCTGATAACTGACAGCATATCTGTGAAAAAAAATGATTTCTGTATTTGTATTTCCTCTTTTTGTTGTCATACCAAAAACTGCAGATCTTTACTGGGTGTGTTTATACCTGCTTGTTATGCGGTTTTGACCACAGTTTTATATCTAATTGCCTAGGTAACATGTTAATATCAAGGAAAAACTTGTGTTTTTGCCATAGTAACATCACTGAGATGCATACAAATAGCTTTGACATTAAAACTATTTCTTACATTGAAGTGATTTTTAAGTGTGTGCTGTAAATGATGGATTACACTCCTCTGTGACTTGATGAGAACCTTTCCATCACTACGCCAAAATGCATTTTCATCAGACTAAACCCAACTGCTTTCTGCATACCTCAATTTGTGACATTTTAGAGATGCACAGCTTTCAACTGAGAGCAAAACAAATTAAACTGGAGTGCCATAATCCATTTTAGAGCATTTTAGAAAGAGATTAAGACACACGCTGTAACACAAGACAAGTGTTTGTAGGTTTTTTGCTCACTTCATAGGAATAACCTCAGTAAATAAAGTGAATAAATGTCAACTTTTATCCTGTTCATTTCCTTAAAAGTAGCTTTTGGAAATCCTCTTAAGTGAGTCAGGATCAAGCAGAATACCACAGTAAGCCTGCGGCACACAAGGTTCTCGACATGTGTACAGGTGCATGCACATGGCCACCCAGGCACAAACACACATCTGACACATCTACACTTAAAGCCATTGGGACATAATCCAGCTGTGGGAGCCGAGACACTGTCTGTGTCTTTGTGCCGGTGTTTGGCCACAGGCATGTGACCCATGCTATTTTGTTTACACTCCACCTGTCCACGCTTCATCCCTCTTGTGCCTCATTTCATTAGTTCCGGTGAAATGCAGTATAACAGTGGATGCAGCAAAGCAGGTCACCTCAGTGTCCTGAGTTATTAGAAGGCAAATTATACAACAGCTTTGAGTCAGACAGAGCAGGAGGTGGGTCTGAATGAGGGCAGGGGATTTTTTTTCAGATAAAGAGAGTCTTACAGGAAATGAAATTGAATTATGCTGTTTGATGAACATTTTTCTATCTTTTTGGCTTTTCTTATTCTGTTAAAGTTCAAAGCGTCTTTATTTCAGAAGGGAAAAATGGTATACTTTTTAGCTTGGCAGAAGAATTCCCATTATCTACTGAAGTGTAAAATGTGTGTTGACAACTTCAATCTGTAAACTCCTGCAATTAAAACAGTGATGAATGTATTTTATGCCATGTAAACATGCAAATGAATGTACAGTCAGGACATCAGCAAATCTGATCACCTAGGACAAGAAAATATTAATCTTCTTTCTTAATAGCAAATCATATACCTATGGTACGATCCAAGTTTAGTGGAACGAGAGAAACAAAATTAGAATTCATGTACAAACCATCGAATAACTAAATAACATTAAAGATATTGTAAATTATCATGCCATCAATGATGGTACAAAAAAAAGTAAAATGCTGAGTCAGTTTTTCATCTCCTCACTATGCCAGACCTGTCACATCCAGCTCATCTGTGTCATTTAAGTCATACCGTTCAGTGTTGCACTGCATGCTGGGAGATGACTTGGCTGAAGGACAAAGGAGGGTGCGGAAGTGTCTTCTGAAGGTGTCTGAGAGGAAGGCGTAGAGAATGGGGTTAGCACAGCTCCATGAGTATGACAGCAGGACGACGAACTCAAAAGCTCTGGCGAAGGTCAGGACCAGGCCACTTTGATACAGGGAGCAGAAGTTGAAGATGTAAAATGGCAGCCAGCACATCCCGAAGACTACCACCACCGCAACCACCATTTTGGTGACCTGTCGCTCCAGTCGCTGGCTCTCGTAGGTTGGTGTTGTTACCCTGATCCGCTGGGACCTCAGGGTGACCAGCAATGCTGTGTAGAAGGCCGTCATTACTATAAATGGCAAAGCAAACCCCATGACGAAGGTGTAGGTCAAGATGCCAAGCCACCAGGTATTGGAAACAAGGTCTGGTACACACAGGCCACGATCAGCTGAGAAGTGAAGCGCCATGGGAAGGATGGTGAGTAGTGAGAACAGCCACAAGAATGCTGAAACAATCTTGGCAAAACGTGGCGTTCTCCAACGGGCAAACCGAAGAGGGTTGGCCAGCGCCATGTAGCGATCGATGCTCATCACCGTTAGACAGAAGACACTGGTGAACTGGTTGATACCATCCAGCACCATGACCACTTTGCACACAATGTCCCCAAACATCCAATAATTTTGGATGTTCTGGCTTGCAATGAAGGGAAGACCGACCATGAAGAGTCCGTCGGCCATTGCCAGGTTGAAAATGTACACCGTTGTGGAAGATGACATTTTATCAAATTTCAAAATGACAGCAATGACAAGGGAGTTCCCAGCCAGTCCAAAGATGCAAACTATCAAGTAGAGTATAGCCAGGGCAATGCCAAAGCCATCAATACTAGTATCAAGGTAAAAATGCTCATCCATATAAGTCTGATTAAAGTCTATATCTGATGAAAGCTTGGTGTCCATATTGCCTTGGCACATCAAAGGATTGATCCAAAAAAAAGAATAAAAATACAAAATTGCACTGAAAAAAAAAAAAATCTTTGCCTTTGTTGAAATTCCTCTACAAGCACTTCAGGAGTCACCTCTTGACTCCCTGTGGTGGGAGTAAAAAGTACTCAGAGGGAGAGAAGTAAACAAGTCAACCGAAAAACCTGAAAATCAAACACCCTTTTCAGGTTCAAGAACAGCCAGGCTTCAGCACCTCTTCTACTCCCCCATCCAGTCAATCGTTACTTCCTTTTATCTTTTGGGGGGGAGAAAAAAAAGAAACCCAACCTGTCAGGCTTTATTCCTTTGTGGTGGAGACAACAAGCTTCTCTCAAATACCCATGTGCCCTTTCTCACACACACACATACACACACATGCATAAACACACTCAGTGACGCACAGCAGTGGAAATGAGCAGCACGACCGCTCGGACGCTTGCCTGGCTTCTCTTTCTCCCTGGGAGCCCTTTTTATATCTCATCCCCCCACAGTGTGCGAGGAGTGTGTCTTCCGCTGTGTGTGGACCCCCCCACTTCACCCCACCCGTTGTTCATCAGTCTCCAGAGATTGTGATAAACTCCAGCTTGGCTCATGCCCCTCCTCACTGCTCCCCCAGTTCCTCTGCCGTAATGCTGTTTCCAAGGTAAACCCTGGCCCCATCTGCTACAATACTTTGTTTTCATAACTTTTTCTCTCCACTATTTCTTCTCTTTCTTCTCTCTTTTCCCTTTTGCTTCTGTTTACTTCACCCCCTCCTTTGCAGCCATCCATTTTGTCTCACCACACTCCACGTCTGTGCTCCTCTACTTCTCTACCTCCTGCGCTCTTCACAGTTCAGCAGGGGGTCACACAACTAAACCTAAACACACACAAACACACACAGGGAGATATTAACACAATCTCGTCGTTTGGGCCACCCACCTTTACAACCCAGACAGAGTAAATCTGCTGCCAGGAAAGTGAAATCCGCTGTCTGTTTTTTCAGGGCTTTAGTTTTTTGACATTTGACATAGGATGCTGTTTTTGCTTCTTCGGCTGCTTCCATCCGTCTCCCACCCTTCCACCTTGTTTTCTTATTTCATCCACCACAAAAGCAAAAAGTGAAAAGGAGACAAGAGAGAGCAGGGAGACAGGGAGAAAGAAGACAGAAAAGATGAGAAAGAGAGAGGCGGGTGGACAGGGGGGGCTGGTAAAGATTAAAGACCCTGGATGAGCGATGACCTCCGTCCTGTTGCTGCTCTGACACGCATAGCTTGAATACCCCAGGAACACCCCCCTAAAAATGTTCTGCCACCCACCTTCAACACTGCAAGCAAAGCTCAATCAACTAGTCAATTCTTCCAGTTAATTCAGCCTTTATCTAAGTGATTTTATCTAATTTCTGAGACACATAATACCTTATCTGCTTCTTTTATCAGTTGTCACATTTCCTGAAAGATTTCTCAAGATAGACCTTCATTCTGGCTTTTTAACGGGTTCCGTTCATTGAGAAAAAAAGCCTTTGTAGTCTAAACTCCTGATTAGGTAGTGGCTTAACTGCCCCCTGGAGACTAGCACTTCATACAAAAACCACCTCTCCACCCCAACTCCAGCCTCTCGTAAAAACATAGCTTGAAACACTTTGTTTCATGGTGCTAAATTTGGAGACGTTTGACAGCTTCGTATTTCACAGGCACTATATCATGGCAGTGTTCAAACAGACATGCTGGCATCCACGTACACGTGCTGCAGAGCTGTCTGCACCAAAAGGACAAACCATGTGGAATCAAACAGATGACATTTTCACACTGCCATACTCAAGGCTAAGGGCTAATGTTACTTTGGTATTAAACAGAAAAGAAGTTTCAATTAATCTGTTTTGAGGTCTTACTTTTTCTTTATTTACTTGACATTTTTGGGTTCACAAGAAAAGATATTGATCTCTACTGTCTGCTGCAGCTTCAAACTTTCTAGAGCTTTAGTATTTGCATTTTATTGGAAATTTGAAATGGGAACTTAATTTTGTCTTCCGAAGAGCAGACGAGCATGAGAGCACCACCACCTGAAACTCAAATTCAAATGTAAAGCATACAGGAGTTTACAGCCATGCTAGCAGCTCTGTAAGAGGCTGTTTGACAGTGGTGCTTGAGCTAAATGCTAACATCTTCATGCTATCAAGTTCACAGTGACAATACTAACATGATGATGTATAGCAGGTATGATGCTTATCATGTTCACCCTCCTAGTTTTGCCTGCTTATGGCATTTTTACATTGTTAATTAGCAATTAGTACTCTATTTTGGCTATCATTTTTGCAGGTATTTGGTCATAGCTAAAACATGAACACTTTTTAATCCAAACCTCATGATGGCACAGGATCAAAAGGCAAGAAATTTGATGGCAAATCACCCACTTGTTGACAAGATATGTCCTCCAAAACCAAAAGTTATGAACTTCATTGTGGCACAAGATGAAAACTTAGGGGATATTTCCTTATGATCTATGAACCATGTACACCTGTATACAATTATGTGCCAGCCCATCAGATAGATGCAAAGCTTTCGTAATTGATAAATAGTTGAACATTTTGCTAATCTGGTTGTTCCACAGTAAAAGTCAGAGGATTAGCAAAGTCTAAAGATTATATCATCATTGTCTGTTGATAGTTCAATGGCAGTCAATCCGACAGTTGTTAAGATGTGTCACTGTGAACCACAAATGCAAATTGATGCTGGTGCAAGAGGAAATACCAGGGGATCGCCAACATCTGTAGGATTTATCCTTCTGGGAATCATGAATGCCTGGCAATCCATCCAAAAGTTTTTGAAATATTTAAGTCTGGGCCAAAGTGTTGGAACAAGTGACAGCACATAAAGCTATTCGCTGGCATAAATAAGAAAAAAAAGTCTTAAATGAAACACAGAGACCATGTGCAGCTTGCATGCAATGATATAATAGTTCCAGCAAAAAAGTGAATCAGAGAATGTTATTGTAACTTTGTCACATTTTTTTATATGAAGGCCTTCTTAGTAAGAGATGTTTAAAGTGGAATGGCATGCTGCATCAGATGCTTTTAGCATACTTGGAAGTGAGAGGCAGTTACAGAAGAAATCTGGAGACTCTTAATGTTCTATTATCTTGGTTATTGTTTCCTGGTATGAGCTTATTTTCATCTTTCTGTTTCCCAGCAACACTGACTGGAAACGCAGTCTCTCATGAGTAAAACAAAGCTGACCCCCTGCAAATGCAACACAGAAATGTAAAATATTTAAGGGAATGCTGGTAGAACAAAAATTCCCGCTGCATTGGGAACATCTGTACTGTAAGATCTGTGTTTCATTTCAGCCCTGTCTCCGAGAAATTATGCTTATACGCAACAAATGTGCAACAGCAAATATGTATCATCAATAAAATGTTCCCTGACATCATGTTTTATTTGCCAGAATAGACAATCTTGCTATATATAATTCACTCACAGTGACCACAGCTATGTTTAACTTTTTTTCCTATTCTGCTTAAGCACTGGCAGTACTTTGACAAGGTTAGGAAAAAATCATGAGCTGTTTTTAAAAGGATTAGTGTTTAGAAAGGGAGAGGGTCAGCAGTGACTGGAGACATCAGATGTGTGATAACATTTAACTGTAAGAAAGATATCCTATTTTTCAAAAGTGTCTGGACTCTGGGCACAAACTCTGACTTCTGGTGTCACACTGATGGCTTTGTATGCTTGGTCACCACCCTGCAGTTCCATTTTGGTAAGTAATGTCGTGTCTCTTTCAATTAAAGAAAAGTTGTCTCAAAACATAATGCAGACAGCAATGGTATTGTCACCACAAAGTAATTGTGAATGCAAATTAGTTGCATATAAATGTAATTTCTTAGAGACGGGGTTGTTCATTAGTAGTCATTAACTAAATGCACTAGAAAATGGATTTCATTTATCCATGTTGTTCCCTAATGATTAGTTGTTTCAGCAATTGCTTTTAAGCAAGCCACCTAATAAAAAAAGAGGAAAATAGCTTGAAATCTATTGACGTTTTAATGAGGAAAGGCAAGAGTCATTTTACTTCTGTTTGCTGATATGTCTGTATGATGTATTCCTGTTTTTGCGAAACTGCCCAAAAATATGAACAGTAATACTACATGGGGATATTTTCATTGCAGGTTTTTCGAAGTTTTACAATCACGAAACAGCAGGAGCTTAACACTTCAGAGGTAAACATCAGTATTTATGTGCCTGCTCCACAGAATCAAAGAGCGATGTTTCTTTCTCCTGCTTCCATTATGCAGAAACATTCAATAATCCTGCAACAATCCATTTAAAGGCAGAAGGAACAGTTAATTTTCCAAGACAATAATGCATCATGTACTTTAAACATTACTAATAATTCTGGAGATTTTTAATTTGACTAATAATGGAATAGGGCTATGTAATGCACAAATTCTTTGTTTTTGGTTGCTGTTACTAGCATTTGTGCAAATTTGGTCACACGTTAATAATAGGTTGTAGTCGTTGGGCCTGGAAATTGCGTTTACAATTAATTACCCAAAGATTTATATTTTTAACATATATTTCTGCCTTTCTATTCACAATAAATATACAGTGAATCACACTTATCTGGATATAGTGGCCATATTATTAGAATCTTTGAGCTCTCATGTAATATAATGAAGATAACTGATTGCAGATTTAAAGATCAACGCTTTCACAGTCTTTTCTAATCTGCAAATAGTAGCTGTTGTGGTTCAAACTATACTCACAACATAATTTTATTTAACTTTTTATTCATTTTGGAAAATGGTTTAGAATTTTTAATCTTCCATCATCATTACAGAAAGACCATAATTGTCAAAAAGCTTTTGTATACTTTTGTACAAGAAACAAGAGCAGTGGAAACTGCTGGAAAGTGGAAAATTTAGTGCTTAGTGGAAGAGTGGAATCAGTTATTGATGATTTGTCAATGGGTGAAAGGTCAGCATGCCCATGAAACACTGCTGAGGGGGGAAAGAGTGCAGCAATCCTGGAAACTTCCACTGGTTAGAGAAAATTCCCCAGCAACATCCCAGAACCTGCTTGATGTCAAAACCCAGTAAAAATTCCACACATGCACACACACGTGCACCCAAAAGAACAATGTATGAGGTAAACTGTTCTTGCTGTCAGCTAAATTATATGTCCATACTGTGTTGAAACACAGAAATGTTTGTGTTATCATTGACATCTCTTACCAAATCTGCATTTAATGGGTTGTAAATGACTCAATATACCATCTAGTGTTGAACCTAGCATGACCAGTGCTAGCATAGGGCAACCACTTGTGCCTTGATTAAGAGTCATTAACAGGACCTAACATTATTTTTTTTCTAATCCTCTACTTATTTTGTTTCAGTTTGGGCACAATGGTTTGGAATTGCACTTTTGACAGATGTAGAAGGACCGCTGGATGGTATTCTTCACTAGATGGTGTTTTCATGACAAGCAGCAGAGCCATGAGTCAGTGTATTGACATACCACACAAACACACACACACACGCTCAGCCTTTCTGAGATTCCAGCTCTGCTGCAACACAGGCACAACAAAGAAAATTTTACAAAGGGTCATGAATGTGTTTCTAGTGACTGTCAAATGCTCCAGCGGTCTCTGTGTTTCCAGCATGCATAAGGACGGTCTGACAACAGCAGCTTAGGGCTGTTTAGGTCCAACTTCCAGCTCTGTAAGGCTGCTCATGCTACACTGAAAGCTAGTCAGTCTCTGACAGTGTCTCTACATTGTTTACTCTGCGAAACCTTGCTCACAGAACATAGACTGTAGGTGTAAGCCTGCCATTGGGCAACTATCGGTCAACATTCTCCCCAGTTCTCCCCCCTTTCCACTATTTGATTGTTAGCTTTTTCACGGACACATAGTTGCTGCAACCTGGGCTTAGTGTAACTCAAAAAACAACTGTTTAAAGAAATACAAACAAGATAAATTGTTTCTGTCCCTCATTGCAAAAACCAAAGGAGGAAACAAATAAAATTCTACCAATGCAACTACTTCTAGTATTATTACTAATACTGGATATCTGATGGAAGCATTTAAGTGGTGACAAAAATTTTAAGATTTGTTCTCAAGTAATTGTAAATATAGATGTAGGTAGGTCTACCACTTCCAAAAACACACTTCCATGCACTTGATGCATCACACTCCTACAGGTCTGTGAGGAGGGTGAGGCAGGTTGTGTGTACAGGGTAAAAATATAAATACCCACAAGTGCCTTTTGCTATTTTTTTTTCAATCTCATGAATTGCTTTGAGATTTAAACAGATTCCAGAGATCCAATTTCAGATTATAAAATAATATGCAGTTTTTGAGATAACTTCAAGAGGACAATAAGGTGTTCTGAACTATTTTTATTCAGGGTTTTCTATGAATTTTTTAAGCATTCAAAACTCACCTGTTGCGTGTTTCATGATAAATTTTCATGGAATGAATGGTGCTGCTGCTGCTGTTCACAAAGCGATTAACCAATAGGCTACGAGGAGAGGCGGGGCTTTGACAGTCACAGACACGTGTACCGGGAAGTAGGAAGTAAATACAGAGGAGTCGTGGTGCCACTGACAAGAAGTGAGTAGACTTAAAACTAACCCCAAAAATTGCCAGTAAGATAAAATTACAGATATTTTCAATTTTGCCGAATGAATGCTCATTGTTCCATAATACCACGGATGGAATTTCAGTAAAATATAATCATATAGTTTTTAATACAAGCGAACCAAAATTTAAAGCCAGCCGGCTTTCTTTACAGGTTAATCACCTCAGTTAAAAAAAACACGATGTACTGTTTGTAACGCAGTTAATATTGTACGAATATCAATTAAACCACGTACTGCAGTGTTAAAGCAGCCATATCAAAACGTTATATCCAGTGTAATTTGACGGGAATTGAATATATATATATATATATTTATTAGCTGACACCGCTTTAATGAGTTGACTGTCAGTATTTGGAAATCCTGTTTACCATACGCAGTTGTCTGCCGTCAGTGCACTGTTATCAGCGTCTCGCAGTGTAACTGTACTGTAGACATTACTGTTGCATGTTTATTTGTGTGCCCACAATGACACGTCATTGGATAAATAAGTGACACGAAAAAAATTACATACAATTTGCTGTGGGATACTTAACTTAAATGTAGTCTGTAGTCACAAAACACGTCGCCTGTTTAGTAGTTCAAGTAGAACTTAAAAAGTTGAACATTTCTGCAACTCCAAAGTTGAGAAATTTGACAGACGATAAATTGAAAGAAATAGTAAACTGCTTTCAGCACTCATAGGTTGTTTTCGCCTGTACATTTTTAATTGCGTAGTGTGACAACAGGCTTATGTTAGCTAATGTTAGCAAACTTTAGATTGATGTTTTGGTATTATGGGCATAACCCAGTCAGCTTGGTGAATTTGCAACTCCTCTCATTGTATTATCAAGTAGTTGTTAACTGTGATCATACTGTCTGCTTTTCAGCCACAGTAGGTACAGTAAATTGCCATAAAGCAATTTCATTTAAATTATTGAAATATAAGTGTTTGCACTAGTGACTGTCCTTGTATTCACAACACCCAGCATACAGTGTATTTATTGTATGAGAAGCATGAATCAGCAACATATTTCATGCTTTAATTGAGAAACGATTGACCAATCCCAACAGGTTTGGCAACACATATGCAAATGAAACCATCCAGGATATTTAACTCCTGAGCAAACAGGATTTGATTGTCATTTGTTCTGTTGTGTGCTGTAACAAACCCAGTGGGTGTGTGTCAGAGTGATGGTGTAAAAGCCTAAAGGCACACAAGCTGACTGAAGATGAGTACATACACCCCTGTTTTTGGAACTTGTTTGTTCTCTTGTCATCCATATCTTTACTTGGGCATCTAAGATGCAAACTTCCTAAAAGTTAACATTACATTGCCCTCATATGTTGAATATATTATAAAGCCAGCTTTGAGATAGCAGGTCTGTTACTCAAATCCACCCGTTCTTTCTTCCTCCAGCTCTTAAAGTCTTTCTGGAGAGAGAAGAACAAGATATCATTTGCCGAACCCTGCAATATTATGTAAATTCTAGTAAAAGATAAAGCCCACCAAATTGCCTCTGATCCTGCTCATCCTCTTTTTACAGAATTTGTTGAAGTGGAATATATTATAGAGCTGCAGTAGTAAAAAAGAATATCTATATGAAGACTTTCAGACCAAATGCAATAACTCTGCTGAACTTATAACATCATTCAGTTTGAACCATGCCCGTTATTGCTGTTTGCTGTTTGTGCTGTGTTCAGTGTAACTTGCTATGTATTGTAAACCGTGTGTGAAGCCAAAGACTAATTTCTACATTTGTTAACAAT
>JAPZDY010000014.1:14901593-14916304 GCA_029783645.1 Ctenochaetus hawaiiensis | reverse complement strand
CTTCAGTATAGTGGAGCATAGGTAGCATTTAATGAGTACACACAGCCCCTCTCTTCTCCATCTAATATGTTTGTTATCTCCTCTGTGTTATGGAGATTTATGTTGGTCTTTGAATAAGGGATGCTTTCCTTATCTGAGGCTAGGCTGTAGAGCTCCTGTGTGTCCGTGAATGTTTAATAAATGATGCTGGTAAAACACCGATAAGCTATCGAGTCAGTGTTTGGAGCGAAAAAAGGAGGCAGTGGGGTGCTGAATGTTCCTCAGAGGAATTTTAAAACAGCAGAAAACAGAGGGAGGTTTGGAAGGAGTATCATTTCGGCCACATGTCCATTGGGAAAGCTGATTGCTGTTTTCAGATCTCAGCAGACAGAATGTGTGGTTGCCTGGTCTCGCAACTAAGCGTGTGTTCTCGTCCTCAAAGACACAGTGTAGATATCAGTTCATAGTATTGTTAAAGCCACCAAAAGGGGCCTGTCTTGACATGACTATTCTGACTTTTAGAGCCAGTGGCTTCTGAAAGGTTTATGACAAAGGGAGGCGAGGAGGTTGCTTTTTCTTTGGTTCTGATCCTTTAAGGCTCCTTAAATGTCACATCAATTTCAGAATGAAGTTAATGATGTAGAAATTTTTGAAGCTACAAAGTTCTTTTGAGTCCTTTTGCCTGAACTGACAACCTCAGGTTTTTCTTTTTTTGAGGGACAGAGCTTCTGTTGTGTATGTGTCAAAGTGTGTTTTGGTAGAACAGTGGAACCCAGTTGGTCTTGATGCTTAGACCTTGAATGTAGCTTGCCGCCATCAGTGGGTGAATGTGTAGCACACTTTGGATAAATGAATTGTATAATTACGGGCTAAATATTTATGGCTAGAGCGGCACAGCAGTGCTGAGATCGGCACTGACACCTCAAAGACAAAAGATTCCGTGTCTCCTCTGGGTGCTGACTTCCTCCCACAGTCCAAAACATGCAGGTCAATTGGTGACTCTAAATTGCCCCGAGAGGGGTATTTCAATGTGAATGATTATTTGTCTCTATGTGTCAGCCTTGTAAACTAGTAGCCTATGCCACGCGTACCCCACCGCTCACCTAATATGAGTTGGGATCAGCTGTAGCCCCCCAAAAGCCAGCAAAGGATAAGCAGTTCAAGATGATGGATGATGAATAGTTTAGTATAACAGAGACATTGTGTGCTGCTCTTTTCTTTTAATTTTGATTGTATTCACTGCAGCAACAAGCCTAATGTACAAAACCTTTGTAAACTTATATTCAGTGTCTATTTTTTTTTTTTTTTTTTTTTTTTTTACCTAAGGTTCTTTTAGTTTTGATGCCCTATTGCTGGAATGTGGGGTGCATTTAGTGTCTACGGACAAACTTGGGGCCAACGAGAGACTGACTGGAGTAGGACCTTGTGTATTATACAGTCCCACATTGACTCCCTGCCTAGTCATGTTGAGCCGATCCATTTACCATGAGTGTGTGCATGTCAGTTGACTAAGTGCATGCTTGTGTGTCCTGCAATTCCTCCCCGTTGCTGTATGTCCATCGATCAGGTAGGCCATGTCTCACACTTCCTCTCCAGTGTTTCTATTCCTATCCTATTCTTTCTGCACACCCACCTCTTTATTTCTGTTCTTCCACAGTCTGCACGTCTGGGCACTGTATGTCTGTATGTAGCATTTTAATCCAAGTATATAATGCAACTTTTGCTCCAATTTCGAAATAGTGTAATTTCACAAACAGGGATACCACAGAGAAAATTCCACCAACCTCAACCTGACATCTCACACTGTGTTATGTTCCACAGGGACACTGAAACAAATTTCATTATTTTCCAGCTTGTAATATTATTATTCCTCTTCAGCTCTGAGATTACTTGGTTTCATCTCAATGTGACCTTGCATCAGAGATACAAAGAGATTTTCATCAAGTAATTTAATAAGTAATTTTTCTTCATTAAGACACAAAACAACATCAGAGAGGTCGACATAGGCCCTGGCAGAGCTTCTGTTTAGTTATGCAGCATGTGTTTGTGAGTTTACAGCTCTGTGTTGTTTTTTTTTACTCTTTCTTTGTTTAGAATTTTTCCATTTACATTCTCTTTGTCGACTACTTTATAGACCTAGTTAGAGGTGCACAGCTGAAATTGGAAAAGGTTACATTCATCTGTCTCTGTACGTTTTAGCTGCCAAGGTAACATGGACACCAAGTGTTTGTTTGGCTGTTTACCAGCACCAGAGCCTTTTAACACCTGCACAGTCACAGTCAGTCATTTACACAGAGCTTACAACTCTGTACACAATGGACCCATGTATTAACTGTATGGAGCCTTGGAGAGAACAAATATTTTGAAGCAACATTTTGCTACACTGAATGTTCAAAAATGCTATTGCCTGCTGGCTGCTGCTTTTTGATATATCTCAGACACCACTGTTTACTTCTCATTTCAACCAATAAAACCAAGATTTTCAATGTTAGGAAATTTGCCATCAGTCTTCACAGCAACAAAGCTTGGTTTTCAACCCAAAACCTAATTTTTCTTACCTTAACTATGTTTTTTTTGTTCCTGAACTTTAGCAGACCTTAAACACAGTGTTATCAAAGTATAAAGTTGAAAGAGTTTGAGCATAACCACCATCAGCAGAAATGTACCATGCTAATATTTGTGCGAATGAATGATTTGCTTTTACAAAAACAGATTTTTACAGCAGCAAAAAGGAATCAGATGTTGTGTTGATACAGTGGTTTTCACATTGGATTAATTTGTTTAGTCCAACATTTGATTTTAATTATGTGCACAAGATAAGTTTATATGAAAACCAGCACAACTGATGAACTGTAAAAAATAATTTAGCAACGGTGCCGCTCGAAACCTCTAAACAAACCTCTTTGTTTTAACCAGGAAGAGTTCCTCTTTAAATTTAAGCACTGTGCTGAAAGCTTTTTTCTCTTTGAGCCAAAAGGTCAACAATACTTGTGCAAGAGGTTTCTTTTCATTTGGAACAAAAAGCTACACTGTAAAGAATTGCATTTCCCAGATGCCTTCACACTGTGTTCATGTGCATCTGTGTCAGCATCTGCGTCCCTGATTAAAGATTTAGGACCAAAAAACGATTGCTTTCCTTTCCTTTCCTTAAATCTTCTCTCAGTCTGTATGTATGTAGCTGCTGATTAGCTATGGCACCAGCTAATTATGCAATTAGCAGATGAGAGTGCCTGTGTGATGGGCTGATTACTGAGCCTTAAAGATTCAGTTCAGCCACAGCTGTCAGCCCACTTAGAGCTTCCATTGTTCATCGATTTCTGCGAGGCAACATTTTAGGCTGCACATCCAGGATGCAAATGTCAGGTGCTCATTTCACGTCAGCAAACCTTACTCAGTTACCCTTTGGTAGTGCTCCAAAAGGTTATCTTTGTGATATAAAGTATTCATCACTTGGGAAGGTGGCTGATGATATATGGTTGCTACATCCTCAAAAATATAGCAGCTGTCGTCAGTTTTAATTTAGCAGTTAGGTTGCCAGAATAATTTTAATCACAATAATTGTAAGTTTCCTTTTTTCACATTGAGGATGTTTTAGAGCTTTAATAATCAGTTATTTTTGTAATCGAGTATTATGCACTGCTTACTCCATCCATTGATTCAGTAGTCACAAAAAAGAAGAACTTTTGTCTGGGCAATATTTAATATACGAAAGAGGAAACAATAGAGGTCCCTAAAAATGAAAAACTGATTGGTTTCTGTTTTTAGACAAAAAAATATTAATTCAATACACCTGTGCAAGTTGTACCTGTTTATTGGACACAGACATTTTCACACCATTCTGAGCCTCACATATTGTGCGAAACCTAATTATCTTGGTCCATTTTTTTTTCCTGATCTTTCCTTGATTGCATTCCAGCAGTCTGGCAGGGGCGAGCTGCCGTGTGCTTCCAGGTGCGTGGGCTGGACAGAACGGGAAAGCTTAAATATGTCCTGCTGCCGTCAGGGTGAGACAGTGCGTCAGCAGAGGACGATCCTCATCAGTGCATTAATAATGGCTCTTTGCTTCGTATCAGGACCACCTCTCGGTTTGCTCACGTCATTAGACAGCGGCTCCTTTCTCCTGCTGTGTGTGTGTGTGTATGTGTGTGAGAGAGACAAAGTGACACAGACAAAAAGAATGGCGAGAAAGTAGAGATGATGATTAATGGGAGAAACTGTTGTTACTGTTGCAAATTAATTTGCCACTTTTCACTAACTTTCATTAGCCATACTGAAGGAAGCCAGAGAGGACAGAAAGTTATGATAACAAATTACTCTTATAAAGCTCAGTTTTCAGTTTCTGTTGCAACTCGATCATCTTATGATTTACACATACTTCATTTATTGATTTAAATAGCATTTAAACAGCTCCTATTGTACTCACATGCGATGAAAACTGTCTGTGTAATAAATTGCTGGAGCACATATTTCGAGTTGTGTTGAGATAATTAAGAAACATAATTGCCTTTGAAAACAATAAGGGCTTGTTAATGTGATAATATCTCATCAGGAAAAAATCCAGCCCATCAAAGCTGAACTGAGAGGTGATGTGATGTGTCGTTGCTTGTGTGAAGAAACACAACAGGAGGCCGCCACCTGTAGTGTTCTGTTATTATGTGAAACTTTATCTCATTTTAATATTTGATATTTGAGTTAAGAATATCTCAGCTTGACTAGTGGAGTGTGATTTTCTCTAGTATTGGTCCGTGGATATTAAATTAATCCTGTGTCTGTGTGTTGGGAAAAATGATTATTTGTGTTTACACCTGAGAGTGTGTTAGAGTGAGAAGTGTAATCATATATTGGACTAGTTGTTCTGTAATGAGGTGCTTCACCCCAACTTCTATTACAAATAAATGTCTAAATCTATTAAGAGTAATATGTAACTTAAGGCAACTTAAGTGTGTGTGTGTGTGTGTGTTCCATGACTAAAAAAGCATATTAAAAAGTGATGAGCATATTCCTGCTTGTGTCACCCCCCTGGAAAAATATAAACTGAGATTTGTTTCACAATATATTACATGTTTTGCTATATTACATCAATTACAAAGTCTTTAACAAAGAATACATAAAGCCTTTGAGTAAAAGAGAGGTGAAAATAGAGTCATGAAACTAACAATGAACTTGCTTTAATTCAGACAAGGCTCAAGTTCATTTGAAGTATTAATTTGATAGCAGAGGCAAAAGAATAACTCCAGCATTTGTCATTATTTCCAGTGCTATTGCCAAAGTCCCAGATGGGAAACATGATAATTCCTGGTATCATGAACTCAATCTTATGCCATGTCAGCACTAACGTGAAAGAATTTGTTGACAGTTTTGCTTTAACAGTGAGTGCATTGTGATGTTTTTGGACTGTGTGCACTTAAAAACTGAACTGCCTTTAGAAAAATCCAAACCTTACTTCAACTTCATCCAAACTGACAAAACCCAAAAATGTGCTTTAAAAGGAAACATAGTTTTGCTTAACAAATTCCGATACTGTGCTGGACAGCAAACCCCTGCGTCAGTATTCGAACATGTGATGAAATATTACACGTGTGGTCACTGACAGTTGCATCAGCAGTTAGGTATTTGATTTATAGACATTTATTATATCCTACAAACCAAAGCATAGTGCTACACTTAGTCAAATCCAGTATACATCAACACTGGCAGCACTTGCCACACATCAAAACAACTATGTCTTTGTAAATGTGCACTTTTACCGTGTCAACATAAACAACTACTGTCCAGCCTCCAGCATTGGCGTGTATAGATGCTTTAAAGTCACGTATGTGCATCAGGGGTCAAAAGACTCCATGCTCTGTGATGCAGTCATTAGCTTGAAGGTAACACTGCTGTTCAAGCATCAGTAAAATGGCCATATTTGTTTCCTACGTGACATGCTGAACATTATGCACCGCTTTTCGCAAAACCAGTATGTCCTTATCCATGCTGGAATGTCAGAATGGTATTTTTTAAAGCACCGACTGTGGAGAGTGTTGTCAGAATAACTTCTTGCCCTGTTTTCACCAGGCAGTCTGGTTTAGTTGAGTTCAATTCGATACTCAGTGTGGGTACTTTTGTGTTGTCATTATCAAAAGCTGCGAATAAAACCTATTGAACCACTCCAATCCACCCTGTTTTTCATTCCCTCTGTATTGAGCTACATAGCACACAGTCTCATACTAGAAGGTGGAGTTGAAACACTGCATTCCATTGATTGACCAGAGAATTGGAACTACCAGAGTCGTCTCATCGTATTTTCAGAACTCTCCTTTTTTTTTCAGCACTCCTTTATCTTGCTGCATGCAGCCTTTTCGCAAACAAAGCTTGTCTCCTCGTCGTAATAAGCCACTACATGCCAAGAAAAAAGAAAATGAGCTCTGCGTGCATAGTGAGTGTGCGGTTGTGAGACAGGCAGAAAGTGATGGTAAATGGAGCGGAGGAAAAGGTCAGCAGTCAGTTGTCAATCTGACAGCCAGTGTTCAGTGTAGGTTACAGTGTGTCAGTTAATAAATGCTGCAGCCTCTCAAGACCGAGAAAAGTCCCATCCGTTGTTTGCCGGCTGCTGGAAAAAGTGAAGAGGGTCAGCACTGGAGCTCAGCCTGTTTTTAAAAGAACTGCCTGCTGTGTGAATGTAAATTGAGGGTTAAGAGATGTTTTTGTGTGCATGAATTTGTATGTTTTGTGTTGCATAGTGTTAGAAGGGTTAGAACATTTTCATTGGACATGCAGGTTTAGTGGAGTGTACGTGGTGATGATCGCACATGGCTGTGACTGCTGTTTATTGTGTTGTTTTTAATTGATTCGTGGAACAATCTCGTGAATTTCCCAGTACTTCAGTGTAACACATGCAGATGAGCAGATGTGTCAGCTATCAAGAGCGTTCTTCAACCTTGCAACAAAAGCAACCTTCACTGATTATACAGGATGTGGATGATTTGCCCCTGATGGTTGGTTGGTTGATGTCGGTGGTGATGCCTGATGGGTGCCTTGAATTTGTGTGTGTGTGTGTGTGCATGCGTGTGTGTGTGTGCTGAAGCAGCAGTGGTTTCCCAGCGGTTGGATCCTGACAAGCTTTGCAGGTAGCAAAGGTCCAGCAGAGCCTCATGATTCATGTCGCCCACAGCGGTTCTCCACCTCATTTATTCACCACATGGACACAGAGCTCATGCTCCATGCTGAATATCACATGACAAGAGGCACGCCAACCACTGTCTGTGTATGTGTATGTATGTGTGTGTGTATATGCGTGCGTGCGTGTGTGGGTGGGTGTGTTTTTCCTACTGCGCTGGCTGCGGTCCGGCTTACCTATGAATAATCATTCTCCTTTGAAATGTCACCTTCCAAACTCGGTGGCCCCAAGCGGATCACAGTGGAGGGGCCTGTGATGACTGTGTATGTGTGTGTATATGTATGTGTGTATCCGTATGTGTGCACTTACAGGGGAGACAAAGAGCAAGACTCAAACCAAAAAAAAATTGTAACAAAGAGAGAAAAAGCCAGACTGGGAGCTGAAAACACTTGAGACTTACATATAAAAACAAGACAGGCTTCTCATGGGTGTGTGTCTTTCTGCGTGTTAACATATATATGTGTATGCATGTGTGCATGTGTAAGGTGATAGCATCTCGAAAACCCTTGTTACAAAGTCTTTATTCTCACTCATGTCTCTGAGGGGACAGTGTCACCATGGAAACATCATTTTAAATCCATAGTCCTCCTTTGGTGTTTAGTCCTTCCAGTTGTGCTGCTAATTGCTTCAACATAGGAGGGGTGTTCAACAATCTGGTGGCATTTCATTACTGCTTCTGGTTAGAAATAGATAAACACTTTTATATAATTAGACGTGACTGAGATTTTCCTAGATTGTTACTGTTGCAGCAGTTGACAGTATTTCTGCAGGCAAAGTCGCTGACTAACCTGGATTTCTGGCTTCTCAGGATGTTGCACAGTGCTCAGAAAGTTTCCTGCAAGTTGCCTGGACAGTTTTTGTTATTTCAGTTCCACCAAGTTAGATCACATGACAAATCCTGTCAGTCCAAACCTGACTAATAACTCAGCTACCCAGATAGAGCTGAAAACATTGTGTGCTCTCTGTAAATGAAGCAATCCTTTCCCTTACTCATTATCTTCCATGAGACTGTTATTTTTCTCTATAACTCTATTTCTCTTTCTCTGTTTTTCTTTTATTTCTAGTATTAACTTAGTTTCATCATTTAAACACTTCTTACACTCCTTATGCTTAAAGGAGTGTTAGTAGTGCACACAGACACACACACACACACATGTTTACCCCACCCTCCCTCAGTTTCTGCTTCCCTCTTCCTTCCTTCTGCATGTAATTTAGAATTTCAAATTCACACGATTGTATTTTAATGCACAATTATTCAGTCTCATACACTTCAGTCTACTCAACCCCCTGTGTTGCATAGTTTGAAAAGAACGTTGTATTCGTGATAAAAACATTTTATTCAGATCCACCCATAAAAAACCCAGTTTCGAAGACAAAACCCTTAATATTTAATAACACCAACTCAGACCTTTTCAGTGATATTTCTGGGATTCAATTTAGGTTCAGTTTTCTTATGAATCTTAATGAAGATGGGAACGTATAGTAGGGTGGAACATTTAATATATTTCTGCAGATATTTCCTCTTCCTTCTAACAATGGAACAAGACAAAAAAACAGGCAGTATATTCTTTAAGTGCTCAACACATTTTCTGAAGTCATAATGTGGAATCTTAACATTCTGTCATGCATTAAATTATTGATAAGTAAATACAATTAATAACTTAAAATTAATTATCCTATAGCTCTTAAAATGACATGGTCAACATCTTATTGTAACAATGAAATCTCTGTCAGAACCTTTTAATTGTATGCTAATAATTCACACACAGGACAACTATAAATGCTTTTTTTGTTCTGCTGACCCTTGAAGTCAAACAGCTGACAGCCCTCTTGTCTTGTCTGAGCCCTCTTGTAAACACTGAGCACCATGAAGTGCTTCATTAGTTCCGAGGTGTTGACAGTCTCGACAGTTATTTTCTTGCCATAAGTGTTGCACTCAGCCCTGCTGCTGTCAGCTACATACACTGTTAATGCAGAGCTTCCCCTCCAGACAGCAGGAGATGAAGGATGAGTGACATCTGGACAGCATTGTCTTCCTCTCCCGTAGCTTAGCTTAGGATGTACCATTCAAGTATCAAAATTTAGCACATAGTGCCTTTTTTTGCCAGTAAAGTAGTTGCCACCATTGATGTGATCTGACAGTTCTGTAAGCCAGTTTGCGTGCTGTTGAGGCTCCTCACACACCACTGCAGGACAGAGGTACCCTGCGGTTGTTTCCCTCTGGCCAGGAAGGGCGCCTTACAGCCCACACAGATGCTCTGAGTGGATGCTCTTGGCAGCGCTTTTGATGGTAAGGTTTTATCAGATCAAAGCTGTCCTCAAGGCCTCTCCGCTCAGGGAATACTTGCTCCGTGGTCTCTTCTAGAACTTGTTATCTTTAATCAGACAAGATGGCCAGCAGGTCGCTGAGTGGCTGAGTCGAAGCACCAGAGAGACTCAGTGAGAGACGATAGAGACGTGCGTGAGCGGGATTAACAAGACAGCACGCTCGTCCCGCTAAGCTCTAAGACACTCTCAGACGCATGGTGCACTGTGGAGGTATGAATGCAGACACATCCACACACACTCACACAGGAGCTTTATTATATACATGCTCATGCACTTCTCTGTAGGTGTGAACCGTGATCTCCAAATCCTCTGCTGTCCAAGTTCTTACTGAGCCTACTGCATTTCCATCATGGGTATGTCATTATGACACACGGTTTTTCAATTTAGCAAAAGTTAACACACACTGAAGATGTAATTACATCGTTCTGAAGCTGAGTTCGTTGGATTGAACCATTACTAAAAAGAACTGACACTAAGCCATTTAAAACCTGCCTTGAACCTTTTTAATAAGTGGTAGTAAAGTTCAAAATAAAGTGATCGCTGCTGATATACTATGAATGTTGGGTGAAGAGAAGACAGTTTGAATGTAAAACCCTTCTCATAGGATGGAAGACTTTCTGTGGGCAAATATTAAAGTCAGGATGAATTAAGAGGGACTTGCTGAGCTCTGAATAATGAGTGTTGAAGAATCCTGGCAGTTTTTTAAAATGCAAAAGACTGTCATATCTTGTAAAACTGTGAATCTTCAGTGATGATTTAATGCAGCATTAGTAGATGGAGCTAAGAGCTCAAACCATTAAAGTCACGGCAGATCTTTCAATAGCTCCACCTTTCTTCTTGTCATGTCCTGTTAAGTCAAAATGCCTCACTCCCTGTGAGTAACAGCTCATTGGTTTACACTTCAGATGAATCCTGTCCTCATTTTAAATCAGTAATTGTAGTTGCAAGATTTTGACTTCTTTATAGCATCCATGGCAACATCCGAATCATAATTACAACTGAGCAATGTACACCATTAAAAAATGAAAATTTAATATTTTAGTGTGGTTCCTGCCATCACTGCTGGTGTTGTTTGTTATTTCAGAGTCCAGATGTTTTGGACAGCAAACACTCCTCTAGCTGTGAGTCTGTCAGGAATACAAAAGAAGCGCAACTGTTGTTTCTGTTTGCAGCTCGGCCAAACATGCTCACGCTGTTCTAATAGTGAAGTTTGTCAGCAGTCGGCCTTTTTTTTTCTATCAGGCAATGATCAGCCACCGTCTGAGTTTGAGCACATAGTTTTTCCAAAAAAAAACCCAGCAAGATACAATAAAAAAGTTTGTCTCCTTGCTGAGATGTAAGAGCAAACTGTGGCTGATTCATGTCCCATTACTCATTGGCGTATTTATAACTGATTCGCCCACGTTAATGATCGCTGTCTTCACTATTGTTGGTTTTATAACCCTGATTTCTAAAAGCTGCAAGTGAAGTGAAAACAGAATACAATCGTTTGAAGCTGATTTCAGAGACATTTAAATTTTAAGTTTCTGGATAGTGGCATCATAAAAGGTCCACTGGTGTGATTAAATCCAAATATGGGGCATATAAGGATATTAGGTCCGCTTTTTTAATCCTCACATTACCATCTCTGAAATCATACAGCTGTCTTGAGTCGTCTGATGACATCAACACTCATATGTTGCAACCAAGGGAATCTTTCCCGGTCCTGCTGGCAGTTCAGGATGTAGAGCGAGTTGACGACAACTTTTCATGGGAGCTTAAAAATTTCAAAGTCCCATGAAAAAAAAAAAAGGGCAGACCTGAAAAAGCATTTGATCCCCAGCTTTAATCATAATTAATTGGAATACATCTGATGTAATTCATCAAAAATCATTAAGTATCAAGTTAATGGAAGAGACCACAGCACAGTGCAACTGAGGAAAGCCAAGACAAGAAGGACACGATACATATATCCTTTATGTTTTTCTATCTAAATGTGGACAAACACAATTTAACCATTTAGCACTTTAAGAAGGGTTGTAGATCTTTATTATAAATGCTCCTTTAGCCTTTTAGTGTCTTTACCTTGAGCACAAAGTGCCCCACAACATTGACCCTACTAAAACAAATCACTTGTTTTGTATTTATGTACCGATTAATGTATCAATCTAAATAATGACAGTTATATGTTCATCATATAAAAAGATATAACAAGGTTCAAGGGTAGAAAAAGGAAAGGGCACAAAGAAATGAGACAGACTCTAAAAGCAAAGATGGATTCAACATTTGTTTCAGTTATGAGATGAAAAGGATGAAAAGGGCAAACATCATCCTGCTCTGATGAGGCTTAGAGGCTCTAGTATTTCTATTAGCATGTGACAGTGACCTGACAAGACCAGTTTGCAGCTCATATATCATTTACCCCAACTTATGTTATTTTAAAAACTTGTTTTCCAATTTCTTTTTCTCCACACTGCTGTCATTTTCACTGCCTTATAATTTATTTTACATTTCCTACATTATCAGATACTTTAGGCAGAGTGAGCCTTTCAAGATCTAACAAGGCAACAACTAAACAAAATGATGAAACGATGTAAAATACAAGGCAAAAGGAGAAAGAACTGGATACACTTATCATAGGTGGTTTTGCTTTTTCACAGAATAAGTGGTATTTATGGACTATATTTCAGTCATATAGTTTAGTTTTTTACATTAAAGTAAGGGAAGTGCAAATGTATGCTAGCAGCAACACACCATTTGTTTATAATCAAGAATAAATTCAGTTGTTTCTCAATTTGTTTTAAAAATCTAATTCTTTTCCTGAAAAATTCCTTGTTAAAAGGAAAAGTGACGAGCTGTTGTTGAGGACATGGGTGGAAAAGATAAGAGCACTCTGGCAGAATGGGATCAACGTAGAAAATCATTATCCAGCAGAGTCTCGATCTGTCATGTCTCTTTTTCCTCCCCTGGCAAAATAAACATCCATTTGATTCAGCGTGCGGTAGGTAGGAAGCGCCAGTCATACTGAAATATCAAGGAAAAGCATTTAACAGAACAACAACTATGTCAACATGCAGAAATCAAGAAACTTCCTCTTTCTAAAAGTCGTTTCCAGGCAATAATTGGCTTATTATTAGAAACATTTCATGCGTTTTCTGAAAGCTACCAAAGTTTGTTAGTATTTATTCCCCATGGAGAATCAAATGACAGTTACTTTATGTGTAACTTCTTTTCTTGGTTATGATTGTTAAAATAATGACTGCCATGTTTTGGCAGAACTTACATGCATAACAAACTAATTCTAATATACTTTTGTGATGTTTTTGCATGAATAACAGAGTGCAAAAAAGAGCAGCAAATTAACCGATAAATAAAACTGTCATGTGTGCATCAAAGGTGAATTATAGTAGATTATAATGCTTCTGTATTGTGCTCTGAACACAAACCTCTCAACCGGATGAGATGTCTCTATCCTGAGGAGGAGAGTGTCAGGTGTTGTGAGTGAATGTGTGCCTTCAAATCAAAGGACATAAAAACAGCAGACATGTATCGGCACTGTCTAATAGGCAGCTGCAAAAATAGAAACAAGTATAAAAAGTAAAGAAAGAAAAAGTTCTCTTTTTTTCTCTCATTTGCTGATTGTGACAGTTGGAGAAGTGTCAGGCTGTAACACACAAGATCAGTCACATCAAATGTGAATCTCTGGAAAATAAGTCACTCTGATTGGAAGGAGTTTGAAAATGAGTCGTTTTTTTTAAAAATATTTTTAGCACTCCAAGCAAACAGGACTTGAGATTTTCCTGCTTTCCCCTCCATCCTCTTTTTAGTCCACATAGTCATTATTTGTTTTGAGGAACTGTGAAAAAAAGTTGGTAAAAATATCACATATTGAGGAGCAAACCCTAAGAGAAGTGATTGTTTTACAATGTGAGATGCCATTCAGCAACAATGTATGGGATTTTGTGTTTCCTTCTCTCTTTTAGAAAACAAAAACGTGTTTGTTTGTTTGAGCAGGACACTGGAGTTGAACCTTAAACATTGATGAGTGGCTGCCCACTGCTGCTAATACTGCAGATAGGTGGAATGCAGATAACATCTGGCTTCTCTCTGCTCTGTATTTTCTAACCTACAATTCCTGCCCTGTTTCCCCCTGTGGCTGATAGGTGACATGAAGAGTACAGTGGAGAACAGATTGTCTGATATGGTGTAATTTTTTTCTGAACCCCCTTTCAACCAGAGAACAGAAAATGGTTTTGAGTTCACACAGAAAATCTCGAGAAAAAAATCTCGTTTCACATGATTTCATACCTCTAAATCCAGAATCCTGAGCCTTCAAACTTACCTTTTTGGAGTGTTCAGGAAACATGTCCTCCTGACGAATGTTTTGTCTCCGGCTGCTGTTCTTGGCCCAGCGTGCCTTCAAGCATCGACAAAAAAAAAAAACAAGAAATGTCATTAAAAATTTTGAACTAACTTGCAAAATGGCACATTTTTCATATCCGGTTCTGAGTTCTGCCCCTTTCCGGTCCTGCTAAGCCACCTGAAAAGCTCAGCAGTAGAAGCCACAGTCACCTGTAAATCTCTTTAAATTGATTCCTGACCCAACCAAAACTGTTAAGTTTAACTCGTGACTTGACCAAAAGGCTAATCTAAGATGCTGCTAGAGAGCAGAGGCAAAAACTGTCAGGATGCACGACAAGGAGCTAAATTAATGTTAAAAAATGAGTAGATAAATAAATAAAAACACAGTTATAAATCATTTTTACAGATTACAGACTAGAAAAATACCAAACCCCATGTTTTATTTTTGTATTAAGATGTATAGACTGTTGAAGCATTCTTTTTTCTGTTTGATTAATGGGGAAACCACACATAATTTTTTATTTTTGGTTGTTGTTGTTTTTTTAAAATAAGGAGAGGAGGCGGGTAACAGCAGCTCATTAACTGTATAGTTTGCTGGATGGGAAACTGATGCTGCTCCTCATGCCAGCAGCAGCAGCAGCAGCAGCAGCAGCAGCTGTTACGATCTGGGTACGGGGAAACAAAGGCCAGGACCCAAATTGCAGAGACAGGCAGAAAAGTTTATTTACAAAGTACCAAACAAAAATAAGAACTAAAAACCACCACTTGGGGAAGAACTGCTAGGAACACTCGGCAATAACTGCAACGAGGAAGAAAACAAATTAGTAAATCCAGACAACGAAAACAAACAAAGTTCAACTCAAAATGTCACAGGGGACAAGTAACAAAATAAGATATAATGCGA
>JAPZDY010000014.1:14877513-14894331 GCA_029783645.1 Ctenochaetus hawaiiensis | reverse complement strand
CTCTCTCTCTCTCTCTCTCTCTCTCTCTCTCTCTCTATATATATATATATATATATATATATATATATATATATATAGACTGCTTGAGTACTGAAAAGAGCTGACAATATCTGGCTTACACAGCAGCTAAGAAGGCTACAAGTAAAAAGATGATCTGTGGACAGCTTGATGTGATACCACTGGTTGATACAATAGTATGACCATTTATGTGTTAGAGTGTGTAAGTAGGATTTAAACTGAAATACAGTGATCCATGACCAAAATTAATGTGTGACTTCTTACTGCCATTCTACTTTCTGCCTGGCAGCTGCCTTGCTTAGATGACACCAAGTTTTCAAACTCAGCCTTTAAATAAACCACACAAATATCCAGTTTTACTGTTACATCTTGCACAGATGTGACACTAATGCATTGACAAAATCTGTCCGTAGATATGTGAACAGAATGTGGGTCTTTACCACACGCACACAAACGTACATACACAGACACACAAGATACAAACAATAACAGCTAAGATGTGCAGCTGTTTGTCAAAAACAACATCCGAGTTTTCAAATGTCTCTTAGTCTCAATCCTTTTGACAAAATCTCTTGTACTTCGAAGCCTTTGCAAATAAGGTATCTGGCAATGTGAGGACAGTGTTCATCGCTGGTTATTGGAGGTTCTCTGCTGAAAACAGGTGAATACATGGCTAAATACAACAGCAAATTATACATCATTAGATGTAGTTAGCCGTCTGCAGCTGTTTTCCAGTGTTGATGTTATGATTTGGCGTCTGAAAGGCCCTTATGAAAGAGTTCCTTTTCAAAAAATACCATCATTATAGAGCAGCCGGTCATGTCAATTTGAAATTACAGATCTTTGTTTACAGGTATTATGGATGAGTTTGAGAGCTAGTGTCGCTTCATCCTGTGATGTTTCATTATGCTGGGCTGGAACAAATGACCTTGCCAGTCACATAACGCTCATTGTCGATACTCACCAAGTAAACTCTTAAGGATTCAGCTTGCATTGTTTAAGTCAATCACACACTCCAATTTTGAAATAAACTGAACATGAGCAGAAATATTGAATCATGATCAGTGATGTTTGTGTGGCAGAGTACATGGAAACATAGTAAACATCAGTAGCGGCGTAATAAACGAGATCAGACAAATGAAGATTAAAGCAGAATTACAGTATTCACTGTTACATGCTGTGGCCCGTTTACATCATTGTTGTTACCTACAGTTAAGTTCAAGTTTTTTACTCTTACAGAAAGTATCTGAATCATAGTTAAATTATTTCTGTGAATCTTTCTGTTCCAGAAAGGATGTCGGAACTCTTTAAAAATGAAAAAATCCTACCTTTGAACCACATCAGGGGCTAAACTGGCATTTTTCAAACAACAAAATGGGTGTAAGCAATTGTTTCATGTGCTCTTTCAATATTTTATTATTTTTTTTAACAGCATTTTGATCTGTTAGAAATCTATCCACAGATATAATAAGCGACTTACAACAAACTCATAATCCAGCGACCTGCAAACTTTTTACCTTAGGTAGCCTTTTATGTGTCATGTCTTCTGAACTTTTAGTCCATGTGAAGCTTGTTTGAGTCTTCGGGAAAAGGAATCCAGGCTACCACAGCTTGTCACGTTGTTAGTAAATCCGATTATTGAGCATATCGTCAACCAGCAAATGTCAGCTTGTCAGACTGCGCAGCTCACTCAGTTGTCCAAACGGAAGGAACGAGGTTGTGGAAGTTTGTTCGTCTGCTGCGTCTAGAGACCTCTTGAGAACTTTTGAAGTTTTGGATTGATGTGAGAGTACCAGTCAGGTTTAGCTTTACCTGAGGAAGTTGGTCTCTGTTTTCAGATAGACTGAGCCTGCTGGATAGTTTGAAGTGGAGATAGCAGAGCTGCATAAATCAGAGCACACAATTAACTGATGGAGAGGCAACGTGGGTGTGCCTCTTGTGTGTGTGTGTGTGTGTGTGCTGTGTGGAAATGTGCGACTGAGTGTTTTGATGGAAGAGGGGCAGTTGCCACTTTGACATTTTTTTTCTCCATTTTCTGAACTCCAGCCTTGTTCGTCAAACTGTGTCTGTCCTCTGAGACAGCTCTCCTGCTGCAGCTTTCACACAGAATGAATCACATAAACATCAGATAGCTGGAGTCCTTTCATGTAGCGTCCTACTTCAGTACATGAGGATCTGTACCATAGACATCAGCAGGTTCCTCTTGCTTCCAGAAGAAGTGGGTGGATGCACGAAACAGTTGGCAAATGATGTAGCAAGCCACACTTCAATTCTCTTTTTTCCTCATGTGTAAATACACATGAATAATGTCCATTGTTTCAATCTGAAAACCCATACTTTCATTTATACCAGTCAACTGATGTATTACATTGTGTCTTCATTAGAAATGCCAGCTTATCTCACTTGAGGCAAATAAAGTCAACACAGTTAATGCAAATAAACAGCTTGTATTTGTTAAGAGAGCTGCCAATGAAAATGCATTGATTATGAGCCAGCGGGCCTCCTCTTCCACCAGCTGGGACAGCGTCCAAAGCTGTAAGCTAGTAAATAGAAAGAGTCTAGTACTGCTGCCGCAAAGCTGAAAGGTCAGGAGAAAGGTTTTGAGGGGGTTTGTTCATTGGTCACTAACTTATTTCTCATTATTGTTATTGCAAAAAACATAAAAAACACAAAAGGAAATAAGGCAGGGTCTTGAGGGTCTTAAATCTGATCATTAAAGATACAAATACAGCTTTTTCAGTTAACTACAAATTGCATATATTCACATCATAAGCATACAGATGTTTTTTTTGTTGTGGTAGCTTAATTTAATATATTGTTGTAAACACAGAGTAACAGTCTTACTTTTATTAAGAAAAATGTCGTTTGTATAAAAGTAAAAGCATCATCTCCAACTGAGGCTTTTTTATGTTCTTTTCATTGTATTACCACCCAAACAAAAACATTATATTCTGAGGGGCAGGAGCCTAGAAGATAAACAGCTCCTTATCACTGCAGCACAAAGTCTCAAAACCTGCAGTTTGTTTAATGTGTTAATATTTCAGCTGTGATATGTTATTATGAAAAGATTGTACTATTTTTGTGTCTCTATTATAATAGCCTTAATGTATAATCCTATGCCCATTGCTGACAGCAACCTCAAGCATTTAATAAGATTTATTACCACAATATTATAATATTCCAGCATTTCCACTGCATTAACTTTCTCAGGGGTGCAAAACGCTTTTGAAAAATTTAGGAACTTTGTCTGTGTTTTGACCGGAGGGACCAGAGATTACATTTCATTGCTTGTACTATAGTTGATTTGTTGCCGGTTGGTCTCACAAAGACTTGTTGCTGATGTAGAATGTGTTTACATTTTTATCCACAAAATAGCAAAGTACTTCATCCTTTTCACATCAGTGCTGATGAGAGATGAATGCAGGACAAAGGAGGAGAAATTCTCTATATTATTTAAACGCTTTATTTGTTAGTTGATGCATTAGTTGAAGTTCTAACGCAGCAATTAAAAATCAAACGTCACTGCTTTTGTTTGTCTGATCCTCATGTTCTCATGTGGTTAAAATGCAATCAGGAAATAAAAGACTTTAGCTCCCTATTTTGTTCTTTCATTTTGTTTTTCCTGTGGTTCTTTTTAGCTTCAGGAACCTTTTGCTGAAAATGGAGCAAAATATAGTGTTTACAACTTGGCTACTGGTGGATTACCAATTTCAAGCCTCTTTCAAGTCCCTGCATGATTATTTTAATTGGAAATTTAATTCAGTGGAAAGCAACATTTGCCTAAAATAGGAACTCTCTACAAACATTTAGGAACAAGCATCATTGTATAATAGGGGTAATTTGAAGTGAATTGCTTTGCATTCCCTCTTTCTTTCCAAGGTGTAGTTTTGTGCATTTTTTTCCCTTCAATAGGAGGAATAAAGAGTGAGTAAAGGATCAGCTTTTCTTACGGCAATGTTCATAAATAGCCACATTGCTTTGTGTCATGTTAAGTGGTGTCAATGAAAACCTTCTCATAGTTGCTTGCCAGTCGCACCTGCAGTGTTTGAAATAAGGCTATCACATGGTTCCCAAGAGAACATGCAGTTAGTGACAGAGAGACAGAGAGAGGAAGAGAGAGAGAGGAAGAGAGAGTGATTAAGAGAGAAAGAGAGATGGAGAGGAAGAGAGTGACTATCAGTTAGCAACAGAGCCAAACAGCTGTCAAAGACCTTGTCCCTGCTGATGATCACTGAACGCTTATCGAAAATGGTTTTAAAATGCCCCCCGTTAAGATAATACATGAACTGTTCCATCATATAAACACACATACATTTATACACACAAACAAGATCATACGCTATTGTGATGGATCTGCCACTGATATACATGTAATGCATTTCCCAGTGCCTTACCCCCACCTCTCCACTTAAAGCAAGTTTTAACTCTACTTTTTACTCTACTTTTTTTAACTTTTTAACACAAAGACCCATTTACACTTGGAAAGTCGAGCATTTTGGTCCCCATGAAGCTGTCAGACCCCACAAATATAGCAATACACACACACACACAATAAATTCAGCCAAATGCACATTTAGTCAGTGCCCTCACACTGATTAACTTACCGTTTTGTGCATGAAGGCACCGCATAAATAAGAGGCATGCTTGAGGTGGTATATTTTGCCCTCATGCAATGCTTACAACACTGTGCAAATGAAAAGAAATTATTTGAGAATTAAAAATAATTTTTCTTTTGTTTTTGTTTGTTTTACTGAAGCATTGGCTTGTAAAATGCATGTTATACTAAAACAGTATCTAACCAAGCTTCTAATTCGTAAGAAAATCTTGAGAAATTTGTGTCAAACCTCTGCCTTTGAAAGGCTGCAATGATGGATACATCCAGACTCACACATACACAATTACACAGTCTGAGTTCAGTGTATTCCAGCCTAACAACGACACCGCGGTATCCACAAATGTCACACACTATCTCACTCATTAGTTCACGCTGAGAAGGCTTCTCCTTTTCTTTCCGTCTGTAAAGCTCTCCGAACTGAATCCTCCCTGTGCGCGTCACTGCCACCGGCATAAGTAACAACCAAAGGGCAAGAATGACATGAAATACAGATGAAATGCATTCATGCTCGCAGATACTGTTATGGGAATGTTTCCAAAATAACATTGTATGCTGTTTTGTTTCAGCATTATTCCTCACACATACAAAAAAACATTCATATCATATACTTTTTTTCTCTACATTGTTTCATATTTCATAGCTTTTGCAAGAAATATATATGTGCATGCCCTTTTAGTGCACTTCACCACCTTTTTCAGGTTTTACTGTCTTACAACACTGGATTGAGGATTTTCGTGAGTTCAGGAAAACACTGTGAAGTACATCCTGTCTCAAGCACAAGCTCTCATAGTAATTTATTTCCTTTAAACCACCTGTGACGCATAGATGTTGTAGTGATGAAGAGTAGAAAATATAGTTGCAAATGTTCTTTAAACATGATAACCCCCCCCCCTCCCACATACACACACATGCATACACTGAATTAATTTGACTTCTCTTGGTGCTGCTGATTCATTGTTCTGTCTTGTTTGTACTTGTTAGCCTCAGGCGGCGTCAGATGTAATTTTGTCAGATATAATTTTTATTCTTAATAGATTTCCTGTAAAAGTTTGATGTTTGTTTGGAAAATTAGTGAAATTAAATGTCATTATGGAGTGTGCCGTAATTAATCAAGCAGACTGGAAATTGAACAAACTTTTAAAAACATTAGCTGTGTTAATGGACAGTGAAGACTCACCTTGCAAAGAGGAACTTTAGCAACGCTGTTTTGCATGTCAAAGCCCATTCTCCATCGTAGAAACCTACATGACAAAAATAACACTGCAGTTAATGAACAACCTGATTAAGGCAGCTGATTACTGTCATGTCATTGCGACAAACAGTGCAGGTGGCACTGTACTCATTCTCTCTCCGGATACTATTCAGTGAAACGGAAAGAGGCTGATTGAATGATGTTTTGTTTTGAGAGAGTACATTTAGAGTCTCTAATGCTGATTGAAATATCTGCTCCCTCAAGCAACATCCTCAATTGTGTTTCAGCTTACACAAGTGGTTGTCGAGTTGCTAGTAACAAAGCGTTGTAATGCATTGCTGAGCTCCTTAAAATCACATTGTTTGTTGAGGAAGTAAATTTCAAAAACATAACCCTTTTAACCCTTTTCTACTACATCCTCAGTCACATTGTGCACCTGTTTGAGAAGATGTGGAATAACTGCCATAAATGCCATTTTCTTTTGTTTGTTTTTTTCAAGACCTAATCATATTTTTTACTCTTAAACAATTCACTATGTGCACCAGGCTTGAACAAACAGATTTTCATTTGATAATCTTATGACATTCACCCACCAATCAGTCCTCACCTTTCAGCAGCTCACAGAAAATACAGCAGCAGCATTGATGGTGATTTGAAAGTGGTTCATGACCTGAAATCTTTTTCTGTTTCCTGAAAATACTGTGTTCAAAAGGCTACTGGCTAAAATGTGAACACTTTGAGTGAAGTTGTATCTGCAATAGCCTCAGATTATGGATAAGGGATGGGGTTATCATGTACAGTGCATTACACGGCATTACCAGTTGATGGATAAGATGGGGGGAGTACAGCATACGGTCAGATATAGCAGTATCTAACCATTAACCTCCTGCAGATAAAGGGGTGAAGTCTGCCTGTTCCTGTCTTGGGAGTGATGAAGGCAATGAAGGTCCCTTATGATTAGATGTAGGCTTGTGTCCAACTCTGAATCACAGTAACTCTCTGTGTTTGTTTTGACATAATGCTTAGATATATCAGATCATTATTTTTGATCATTATTTTAGACAAACTGTTAAGTAAAAGATGCTGTTTAGCAAAAGTTGCAAATCCTCAAAATTTCTTTACGGACTTTAATTCAGACTTTAATATTATAGTTACTAAAGTAATTTAAATACTCTTTCAATACAAAAACTGACTTTTTTTGAAGTTCTGTTTACTAATGGCATCTTTAGATGTAGCACCATTGCTTTTATGTTCCTTTAGAGAGCTTCGTTATCAAACAGTGAACTAACGAAGCCTATCCCAAGACATTTGCTTGTCTCCTTGTGTTCTGGTAAAAGCAATTAATCAACAGGCTCCAGATTGATTTTATTTCAACGAGGTTGTGCAATAGCACACTGACATTTCTTCCTCTAATGCAGACATAAGTGAACCTTTCCTATCTGACTTGTTTGCTCACCACTCACTGGATTATCATCAGACTGGTAAAGCACATGGTAGAGGAGGCTGTGCAGTGGGCTTTGCAATGTCACAGTCTAGCTGTGCAGTGCATTGTTAAAGAGCCCAGGGACCCACTGTTCAGTGTGCCCATATCTGCAAGGCTGGATTGACAACAACTATGCAAAACAGGCAAGTCCCTGGGACCCTAAACCCCTAGGAGTACTTGTGTTCGCTGTGTGGCAAATAAATTGTGGTGCTTTGAATAACAGCCTTTTTTGTAGACGCGAATATGGGAAGTCGCTCTCAAGTATTGCATCAGCTGACATGATCAGGGCCTCAAGTGGGATCCTAATGGGTTACATGATCTCGAGACCCCATCTTGAAAAGGGGCCCTGTGTCATTGGGTTTAAAGTCAAGAAAACTCAATACAAAACTAGGACTGGAGACTGCAGTGCAGGATTATGTTGCACAGTTGTTAGTTCAGTGTCTTCACAAGTAGAAAATATAGATTTTAATAAAGTGTTGCAGATAAAACAGCAAAGCAAATAAAGACATACACCTGAATCATTTTTCAAACTATTGCTTAGATAATAATTCACTTATGATACTAATCTGTTAATACATTGTAAAAACTTGCTGCAAATACTTCTTTATTTTTACTGATTAATAGTTACATTGAGTTACATACCAGTTTGTTTTTAGAATAAAATTATGACATTTTCAACAAATTAGCAGGAAGTTACAAGGCTTGAAATAACCAATAAAACAGTACTCTTGATCTTCTCAGTGTAAGCCTCACTGTCTCTGTGTGTTTGTGCCATCCACAGGGTGTCGGCGCTGACCCCCAAATAGCCTTGGCTCTGCCCCATGAATCCAAACTGGTCAAAGAGAAAGACGAAGAGCCCTCGTTCCAGCTCTTGGATGAGGAGATGACCATCAGGATAGGTAGAGCCGGACCTCTATCAGGCAAGCCTCCCTTCATATACCAACATCAACCGCCACTATTTGTGCTAGAGTTCACAAAAAAACACTGTTTTGTAAATGTCATTGACAGACCATACAGGCATCTGCAGCTGTTGCCTCTGTAGTCTGGCTTCATTTTGCAACTGCAAAATCAAGTTTCAGGCAGCAGATCACACAGAATAAAATATATGAAGAGGGACTGCATTGGCTACCACCGTAAAAGCTCACCTGAAGCTTCTTTGATGGCTTCTTTTCCTGTCCTGATTTTTCTGATTTCCCTTTTTCCCAATTTACTTCATCTGTCCATCTGTAACACTTTCTGGGTCTTCTCATAACTGTGAATGCCTTTTCAACCTGAGTAGGTCTTAAGAAGTTATCCTCTGTTTTTTGGGGGGTTTTGGACACTAACCTTTCTTTACTCAATCACATCAGGCTAACTAAGATACATACATGCTATACAGTAAATTAATACTGACACTTTTGCCCAGATTGTTTTGACTTGCAGGATTTTATTGACATAAATTAAATTTAAAGTAAATGAGATATGAAAAGATTCATTTTGTGTTAGTGACAATACAACTCAGAAGCAAATAAATCTTCCAACAAATAGGCAGAAGATTGTAATAAAATGGATAATTATGTGCAAGCTGCATCATTGTGACAAACGGGTGCGACACGGTGGAAAATTATAAAACAAACAACTGCAGAAAAAAGTTAAATGAAGTGGAAAATAGATTTCAGAAATCAGACAACATAATGGAAACCGGTGTTTGGTCCCCGGTGGATGTGTGTGTGTCTGTTAGCACACAGACACTATTTGCTTGTACCTCGACTCAGAAGCTCAATACTCATCCTCTCTTTGACAGAAAATTTGCTATATGGCTGCTTCTTGAGTAATCAGATTGATTTATTGGTAGTGTAGATTTGCATTCATGCTAAAATGACATGCTGTTAGTCTGCACCAGTGTTCATATTGAATGGCTTCACATCAGCCTAACGCCTAATGCTCACTAGAGGATCTCAAGTCTGACCAGACTTTAAAAACGTAAGATCACAGATAAAACAACAGACACCAGATGGTCAGTTCATAACTGAAACACACACCTGGAGTTTATACCACATACTTTTTAGACTTGATTCTAGGCTGAATCTACCCACAGAAGCATATGTGACTGAATGTGACTCCTGAAAAAAAGAGTGCTTTGTTTTGCACTAAAAAAAATGAAATAAAGGAAAAAAGGCATCAGCATGACTTATAGGTCATGCAGTGCAGGTTGGAGGCAAGTTAGAAATAAATTTGTATTTGATCTTAAATGGCACTACTGCAAGCCAGCGCTACAATCCAAAACATGTGCCACATCCAGTTGGGGACACTAAGGTCACATCTGTGAATTTCTGGCATTACAGGATCATTTGAAAGGATAATCTGTTTTGACCAACTTTAAATTGGGAACATCCCATGAATGCTGGGGGGAAGTGGAACCAAAATCTGCTTGTTAATCCTCTAGTGTGGCGCAACCTTAAATAAACTGAGCCAAATGAGTAAAAAAACAGCATAGTTCAACTGAGCTAAACTGAACAAGTTAGCTCAACCCTCAAACTATTTGGGAATTCAGAAGTGCCTGCTCTCTCTCCATCCAGTGTGCATGCAACTTGGGAGCCTGACACCTTGTGCTGCACACACAACATCAGTTTTTTCTGTTTTTTTTGTCAAAATAATATGTTGAAGAAACAGAAGTTTTTGTTCCAAGGCCAAAAGATGACTCACGTACTGAACATTGTCTCACAAAGGACAAAAAAAATTTGAAGGCTTTAAGAAAATAATAAAAAAAACTTGATTTCATTTGCAAAAAATAGATTAAAGCTATTCTTATGATGAATAAACAAACACCGGTTTTATGAATATTATGTAGAGTCCAAAAATAAAATCCAATTTGAAAAATCAGTCCCAATATACATAACTGTTTTTGCAAATGATCCCATCCTAATCAGCTTAACCTGAAATACCAGTTAATAAAGTGGGTGGATAACATAAGAAAGAACATGTTTGACTCACCATCAGCCACATATATCAGCACACAGGAGTCCCCCCTCACATGCGTGACATAAGCCACTTTTACAGGCCTGTTGTGAGTCTTTTGACGAACCCAGTTCATTTGCTTTCAGTTTGTAATGTATTCTTCCCTTAAGAGCCCTGATCTAACAAGATTTAAACATACTGATCGTAAAGCTGCCTCTTGAGAGAGGAAAAAGTAAAATAATTAAATGCCTGCAGGCGTTGATTTGTCAACGGAAGCATTTCTGTGTTTTTCATATTTTTTTAATAAGGAGGGTATGAATGCAAAACTCAGCAGCAGCAACCTGCATGCAAAAAAAAAACTGTCTCCAAAGCCGTGTTGTCTCTAATTATGTGAAGTCACAGACCCTTTTTTCCCAGCAGATAGTTTGAGGTTCCACAGTAGCTATTAACAATGGCTCCACTCCAATCAACTGTACAGTAAGCAACCTCACTGAGCAAGCACACAACAAAAGCAGGGCTCTTAAGCATGATCCCCTGAACAAGACGCCGACATCATTACTGTTATTAATTACACCTGTGCTGGCCTCCTGACATGCACAACAGACTGTTGTGAAAGAGACTAATTGCTAAGTTAATTCATGCAGACATGAGTGACTACTGAGCATCACTCATTGAACAGAAGATTGAATTATTTTTTGGTTGTTAAATCCTTTGCGACTGTGTCTGTTGTCTGAGTCATTTTATCTGAGTCATTCCACCTCTTCATTTCCATTATAGTTACAGTGACCTCACATAAATCTGGAGATATTTTTTTTAAATAGTGATCATAATGACATTTTTCCATTATGTATAACTCTCAGGGGAGTTAGGCCGGTCATTGATGTAAGGACTGATGTCAGGTGGAGCTGCTGAATGTTAGATCTAGAGAAGTTACTGTGAAAGGTCTTGAGGTGCTTTGATGTTATTTTCAGGGACATAACACGGTTAGCAGCTGAAGGTGCTCTTCTAAAAAACTTAACAAAGAAAGAAGGAAAAGCCTTCAAAACTTTTTAAATTTGAATAAACTTTGTGTATGTATTTCTAGATAGATAGATAGATAGATAGATAGATAGATAGATAGATAGATAGATAGATTCATAAGTCCTACCTTTCCTTTTTTTTCAAAGTGATGGATGCTTTCTGCTGCAGGTCCACAGAGTGAATGTATATTTCAGACCACCTTCTAGCATCATTTACAAATTCATTGCATCCCTGTGGCTTGCCCGAGGGCATCCGACAGGGGTCAGCCAGCACAGTAAAAACAGAAAAAACAGAAAAGAGCACATATAAATATGATCAGTTTGATTTCTGTGTGCCTCGTGTGGATCACATCGCCTGAATGTTTGACTCTGCTTTTCAGGATGCGGAACATCCCACCCGCTGCACACAGAGAAATTTAGAGTAGGAACATGTGTTGTCTTGTGTTGTTTTTCAGTTTGAGAAAGAAAGAAAGAAACCACCATTGAGACTCTTTACATTCAGAGCATCTCTTTTACTACAGCTCCATGTCCACAAGTTCAATATGTGGGGAAATCTAAAGTTTGACAGAAGTACCGTCCTAAGTCATATTTACCCAGTTTTTTTAAAAAAAAAATGCTCTCTTGGGAAGAAGAACAGTCGACTGCATGTCACACAGAGGTTTCCCCAAGAGGACAATACTTAACTGAAATCAGCTGTTATCCTGCATTCGTTCAGGCAGCTAAACCTGACTCTTGCTTCCCTGGAAAAAAAGAGATCAAAAACATTCCATGAATTTTTGTCAAGGCTCATTAGCATCAATGTCAGAGTTCCTGATGTGAGTGCAGAAGATCCAACCAGTGCAATGTACAACAGCCCAGAAGCTATGAGTCTCTACAACCATGTCGCCCGGCCTGTAAAGTAACTGTTTAATGGCAGCATTCAAAATACATAAATATAAATGTGATAGCTTTAAGTGAGCTACACCACTCCACCAACTAGTATATCAAATATTTTTCCATAGTTAATCTTCTGTGCAAAAGGGGGAGGGCCCAAACAAAAAATATTTGCACCTGAGCCAATCACAATTAAGTTACACTGTTTGCCAGTATAACTAAAACTCCTATCTCCCTGCGTAGTGGGACAGTAAGCCACAGAGCATAAGCTGACTATAGCCTTGGGGCTCTTGCCTCATTATTAGTTTGAACGCCATAATTCATTAGTTTGCCTTGTAGGTAAAGAGAAGAAACGTGCAACATTAAGCTAGTTCATAATGAGCACTGCTTATTCAGGGTGCTGTTATTGTTCTTAACTAGGTATATAGGATGTGTGAGATTTGGTGAGGATACTTAAGGGCTTTTTTGGAGATGTGTAGTGTTTTGCTTGTTTATAGAAAGAGCAGTGTAGTAAATAAAGGAATATAATGTTTAATATCAAGTATGCACAGCCTATTTAGTTTTGCATCTCTCTATTTTCTCCTGCAAGGCTCCACAGAAAGATGATTCACATTTCTTTCTTCCTCCATGCAGGCACTTTGCATCAGGTCAGTCTTAGTGAATGCTCACTTGATGTTCAGATAATTTGACTAACCTTGCAAGATGTCATCTGCCTGATGAAAGACTTTCACACGCTCATTCTGTCTCACAGAATATCTCTTTTGCATAATTTACAGAAACTCATTTAGAATCTGAAATTAAAATATTTCACCCTTACACAAACTCTCATGCTCTTTTTCTTCCCTTCATTTAAATGTCCTTCCGTGATTTTTTTTTTTTTTTTTTTTTTGGAAAATAGTTCTTCCTTTGAAAAAATCAAAATTATTGGTGGTTGGTGTCTCTTTTTAATCTGAAGATTCTTGATTCCCTTTGAGGGCTTTTTCCTTTTGTCCTTGACTTCATCTTACAAGAAATCTGATATTCTTTCAAAGACCTTCATGGTTTTAAAGACCAAGAAGCTGTCACTCCTTTTTTTAGCCATCACAGAAGATAAACCAACTAAAAATACCCTCCTTTGGATCCTTCAGATGTGTGGTATATGAATGTGGATGGTATGGATTGCCATTTCCTTTGATCTACTTAGCAGGATGTTAGCTGCTTCAAACTAACTTCCAATGGATTTTCACTTCAATAACAGCCATCTGTTCAAAGTATGAATTGATTTTCTGGTCGAAGAAGACAGCTCAAAAAGTCCCTTTTACAGCACAGTGAAACATATAGACTAAAAAACATGTTTTGCATCACCTTAAAAAAAGTATGTCGTTCCCTCCTGAAGCACAACAGAAATGAAAAAATATATGCACCTGGTTCAACTTGACTTTCACTTGGGAATTTGACCCCAGACTCACAACATTACCTGGCCTGAGACTGAATAGATAGAGCACTGGTCCTTTGGGATGACTGGGGTTTGACATTATGGCCACGAGTTACCATTGTTTGGATAAGGGGGAGAATACAGAGTGTTTTCAATGACTTTGTAACCCCTTGCAGACAGCTAGGAGCTGCTGTTGCTCAAAGCAGACACACCCTTAATTATGGCAATTTAGACCTGATTTTACTTATTTTTTTCTCTTATTAAATTGGGCATTTAAATGTGGGACCTTGTTTACATTTTTTGCTTTTGAGCATTCGAAAAACTGTAACTTTTGGCTTTTATATTTTATTATTATTTTTTTTAGCTCAGATTTTGCTGCTTGCTAAGAAATTACAAAGTGTCATTCATTCAGACATGAGCTGCAATAGGATGATGATATGTAGAGACAGCACATGAATTTTGTAGGATTTTGTGACTAAAAGATGAACAGTATTACACAGGCGCAAGCAATAATTTTCATGAGAAAGCAGAGGTAGGGCAGAATCATTGTTTTACAAATTAATAGTAAGTCTCAAGTCTGTACTCTCAAGTCCAGAATCAAGTCTCATGTCAAGACAGGCAAGTCGAGTCAGATTTAAAGTTAAAGTCTTTAACAAGTCATCAGCTTTCTTCTAATCTTTAAATTTTTAAAAACCATGTATGTATTCAGGACGAAAAAATGGAATCACCCATTAGGGTTAATATTACTTATGTTTCCCTTAATTTTTCCCTTACCTCCAAATGGGAAGCTAACTTGAGTGTTAGTAGTTTCCAGACTCATTGATTTAAATAATGTCAGTGAGCATGCAAAGTTGCTTAGCTGTAAAGCTATTGTTTGATAAGCATTAGCTTGCATCAAATATTATTTTTGACTTACAGTTCTCTGTGCAATTTTAAATGTTGAACGAAGTTTGAAGTGATTTCTTCTCCGTCTGTTATTCTTGACCTACAAGTTTTGCATACTGCAATCCATTTTGTGTCGACCACATCATAGTAAGTCAGTCTAAAATTGTGACTGGAGTCTGACTTGAGTGCAAGTCATGTGATTAGAGTCGACACCGCTCTGAAAAAGTATTCCAATTGATAAACATCAGCGCCTGATGTACTGGTCTCTATGTGACCACTGCTACCTGTACATTTGCAATTTCCTGACTCCTCAGCCCAAGCAGCACTGTGTCAGAGTGTGTGAGAACCTTAATATTGCACCTCATATTCAATTACCGCGGGTGCCCCATGTCAGTCAGTGAAGGGAGCATTTAATCTACCAACCGTGGTTACAGACTATTTCTCTGACTCTACAAGTCAAGTCATGAGGCATGTTTTATAGATCAGTGCTTTGCTTCCTGCTGCTCTCAAGGTATTTGAAGTGGCAAGGAGCTTCTTGTAAGCATGTACCCACTCAAGTATGCATGAATTAACACATACACACATGCACACGCAAAACTATTCCAGTGCTTTCTAATACATGGCGTCCTAAATAATTCAGTCAGCATTAGGAGAAATCAAAGTGTGCCTCATGGCGTTGTGTTTATTTAGGCCTCAGACAGAATTTTCTCAGCGTATTATAAAGTTACAAATGGGAGTGGATCTGAATTTCTCAGTAAAAAAATACTGTGCAGAATAAGAGCCTCCATACGTATATGTCTATGTGCCACCTAACAATTAAATAATTAATTTTTTCCCCCCCTCACACTTTTGCAGGCCTTAGGGCAAAAGTTGCAGCCAACTACATGACCTATCTTTTATAATGAGGAGGCATAGTTGTGATCAGAGGGAAGTCTTAATGCATTTTACCAACCATGTCTTACATCTGTGCATTTCTGAAAACATTCTGACAAGATGAGGTGAAAAATGCTCCTGTTAGGTCTCAACTGTACCATGAAAGGAATTCAAAGGAGTGGTTATATCCAGGTATGGTAATACTCAAAGAGATATCTAATGCAGCTTCATCCTAGCCCTCTTAAGAGCATCAAAAACACACATGGATTGTTCTTTAAAGTTCTTTAAAGAGTAAAAAAATGTCAAAGTTATGGCAAATGGCTCATGCAGCAGAATCCCAGTGTTTTGAGCTAAATAATTGCACTTGCTAACCTGCTTGCACACACACTTTGTCTTTGTTTTTACTGACCTAAGGGAGAGAAGATAATGAGAAATTTCATCTTGGGTTTAACAATTCCTTTAATGAAAAGTGCTGTATCGGGTTCTTGTTATAGATAATGCTGAAACAGTCCAATAGACAATGTTACATTGTTGCTGTGTAGGTTCACTTTAGAAGGTGATTTTCTGTTACACACTGATAAGCTAAAACGTTAACACAGAGTTAAGGTTATATGTTTGCTCACCAGTAGTCTCACACTGGCAGCCTTATCATCACACTGCTATTTCAGCACTAGAGAAAGGCCTGGTTGCACTGATTACACATTCTGCTTTAAAGGGGAAAACGCTAAGGCTTGTTTGTTTTGTCTTTGATCCAATCACAGTCGTCTTGGATGCATCTAGGCCAGGATGATGTGACAGGGATTCTCAAAACAGTACTCTTGCCTCTCCAGCATTGCTAAATTGCAACACGCAGATAGTGAAGGGGAGAAAAGAGTCGACTGAAAGGTTGGCCAGTGGCGAGCTGATGTTCCAAATCTTCATCCAGGGAGTCAGACTGTCTTGTCAGTGGTTTGATATAGGTAAATGGTCAACATGATAAGGGATACGGCAATCCATTGTGACAGTATCAGCACCAATACTCAGCTATGATATGGACACACAGAGGGCAGCGGGTGCAATAGGGGCTCTGATTGAAATTCTTTGTCTGAACACAGTACCACCAATGTGGTAAAACTTGAACATGATGATGTGATGCACTCAGGTCAGGATATAGTAAAGATTTCCTGATGCCAACAGGAAAAGAGAACAGTGGTGTTGTCCATTCTATTTGAGACCCCATGATTTTGATGGGTTACAGGACTAATTTGGGATAAGTAGAGGATAGTTGTATGAAAGGGGAGTGTGTGTTGAAACTGACTGAGATTATAGTGTTTATAGTGAAAGGGTATTGATCTGACCGTTAAAGCCATAATTGTTCTGAACAATTTTATTTTCAGATGATCACTTTGTGTCAAATTGATCCGTTACGCTGGTGCAGAAAAATATAGTGTTGTATGTATATGAAGGGATTGTATGCTGAGGCTTGCTGATCTTGGATTTTTCTACACTTTCTGTATAAGGCAATATTAT
>JAPZDY010000014.1:14842624-14855209 GCA_029783645.1 Ctenochaetus hawaiiensis | reverse complement strand
AAATTAACTGTTTTTGCAATATATATTTACTTTACTTCTGAACCTTACATTGATTAACTTTACTTCTGAACCTTACATTGATTAACTTTACTTCTGAACCTTACAATAACATTTTAAAAAAAGTAATCCATAAACTGGGCTGCTCCAACACCAACATAAGCATTGCATGTTAAGATTGAAAATACGTGAAAAGAAGTTTTAAAACAAGCAGCAAAGAAGAGTGGTTACAGTTTTGAAAGTAATAAATTACCAGTTTATATAATTTGGTTAAGATAAGAAATAAATTATTACAAAAGTTAAAAAATAAATTTGTTTACAGTCATGATTAGCTGAAAGCTTGAACTTAATGGCTTGGACTCATGGATGAGCGGCTGAAATTGTTAACTAAATGTTCGATTAAATGGTAAAATTAAAAAAGTAGTGTATAATGGTTAAGATACCTGGCTAAAGGTACCTGATCAATGTATGAAAAAGCTAGCTGCAGGTATTGATTAGAGGGTTAAAAGAGCTAAAAGTGCTGGATAAATGGTTGAAACCAATACAAATTTAATCATACTGACTTAAGTATCACAAGTTTGACTGCATGAAAAAAATATTGTGGATATTAAGATATAAAATGACTTATTATGGCATTTGCTTAACTGCTAAAAGACATCATTTCTGGCACAAAAGTATATTGTCTCTCAATAATCCCTGTGTACTTAAACACTCGTCTTATCGTCTTTACATCTCCAAGAACTTGAGCAGGCCTTCTGACCTTAATTTGAGCATTTATGCTCTTAGCTTATATTCTTTTGCTCCTTTGACATCCACAGATGCAGCTTTTCCCAGGAATGTGGTTCAGTCATGCTGGTCAGTTGGCATCAGTGGAGCTGGTGGTTCAGCCCAGCCCAGCGGCCTCTTTGGCCCGCGTACAGATCCTTCGGCCCTACTGCAACCCCAACCATCACCTGGTTCCACCAGGTACATTACAGTAGTGAGGCCTTCTACTTCTAAAGTTATCTGAAAGCTCTTGTTTGCTTGACACTGTAGGTGATAATCTTGTCTTTGCTCACCAGGTTGCAGCTCTCTCCTTAATCCATTCAGCTGCTGCTCAGAAGTACCGCTGTGTAACACCACTGGGGGTTGCAGCGTGGGCCAGTACTGGTGCCACCTGACGGAGGCCTGCGTGCACACCACCAGTCCCTGTAGCCCCTATGACTCTGCAGCAGGGAGCCGTGGCTTTGCTTTACCTCCCAGATACACTGCAATACCACCCTACTACCACCTGGTGGCAGACATGCCCCTGAAAATAAACCCTAGTTCTGAACTAAAAACAATAAGCGTAAGTTGATCTCTGTTTTAACTTTAACTGACTTTTCCTTCAGCCATTATCAGCCTATGATGTTTAAATACAAAATAAATTTAAAGTGGATTTTTTAAGCATTTTCCTGTTTTTCTTTAACAGCTGCTTCTCCCAGATCGAGCAATCACGGTTTACCCCGATGATATTGTGGCTATACAGCACACTCGTGACTCTGGAACCTTCTTACACTGCCTGAATAGTGAAGCTTCTCTAAACTCCCCCTGGCGCCAGAGTTACATATCCCTCAGGGGTGGGGAGTGGGGGGGCTGGTGGGAGGGAGGCCTCACCTCTCTGCCCCGAGGAGTCCAATGGGTGGACAGTGTGGTGTGTGATCTGAGGATGCTGTACGTAGACAGTCTTCTCAGGGGTACAGAGCAAGATAATAACTTTGGCTACACCATCAGAGAGACAACAACAGCTACAGATATTTGGTCCCTGACGGCTAATCCCATACCAGATCTGAGCTCTAAACTAGGCCTTATGGTCATCCACCCCATGCCAGATGAAATGAACCAGATTCATGTCCAAATCAACGTCCCAACACTCATTGTTGTCAAGATTCTGTCTGGACAGAAAGCTACAAGTTCATGGTCAGCCCCAGTTCTTCAGACAGGGGTCCCCTTTCTTCAGTCTTGCCCTGAAGAGGTGGCTCAGTCTTGGCCTGGCTATAAGAGACAGTCTCATAATGACTGGTTCTCCTCAGTGACTCTGATGTTGCCCTCAGCAGGGGTTAAAACTCTGAACATCAATGTGATGGATGGAGTGATCTCTGAGAGTGTTAGTCTGAGGGTTTGTGTCTATGAGGCGGTAAAAGGACTTAGTGTTGAGCCACATGGATGCCGGAGGATGCTCATAGATACTCCACAGGTAAGAATACAAAAAGTAAATTGACACTTGTTCTAATCACTAGCCTAGAGATGAAAGCCTTAGAGCTACTAGCTTGGCTGTGCGCACTGCAAGTACGTGCTTAGTTTATCCTTTCACAGTGTGTTAGAGGAGTGGAGACATTTTTAACTAAAATGAATCTGGTCATATATCCCCTACACTGATAAAATGTTGATGCTTTTACATTGTAGTCATTTATAGCCAAAGTGGAGAGTGGTTCCTCAGTAAAATTCACATGGATGTTTGACAACCTGGAGAACTTTGCCCATGAGGCAGAGTCTTATAGTGTCGTGTTCAAGAAGCCTGCTCACTATGAGCTCAAGGTAAGATATTATGTTTCTGTGATGCTGACATTGCTGTGGTTGAGACATTTGCTCAGTGTGCTCAGTTTCTTACAACAGTTTTTAGATATAGAAATTTAACTGCAAAATTACATGTTGAGATATTTCTTCGGGATCCTCCCAAAACAGTAAAAAAAATCATTAAATTAATTGCTATCTTTCTGCTAGGTGACAGCTTCCAACCATGTGAGCTCTGAGAGCAAACAAATCCTCCTAACTGCTGATGAAATTACCCCACTGGCTGAGCCAGAGTTCCTCTTAGTAAGGGCAGTTGTGGCTGTGGATGCTATGCATGTCTACACCCTAAGGATCAAAGTGGATGTCTCCCTTCCAGTCACCTTCAGGTAAGGCACTACATTTTTCATAAATAGTCCTCAAAAATCACTGGGATAATATCATGTATACCCTTTTCTTTACAAAAAAAAGACTTCAGCATGAAAAGTCTTGTAAAGCTGTATTTTGTCTGGTCACTCACATTTTCCATGTGGTTTGTGTCATGAAGATGGGACTTTGATGATGGAAGTAGCACAGTGATCCACACCCTGTCTGCTCCTTGTAAGACCATGGAAGGGCTTATGGAGAGAGGAGAGAAGCAAGTGTACGTCCAGGACTCGGTGAACTATACCTATGTTGACCCAGGTAAACACATACACAAACTATTAATGCTACACAACTATTTTTTTTTAATTTACAAGGCATCAAATAACTATGTGTAATGTGACAAAGGTTGCTTAGTGATAAATTAACAGAAATGACCTGACCCTGCAGTTTCCCCCAGTTTACACAACGCATTTATCAATAGCATCACTAGCAGGTGTCTTATCATAGTTAGTATGACAAAAACCCATGTGTGATCTTTGTCACACCTCATGTCTATCATTTTTATTAGGCCTTAAAAAATGAATTTTGGATTTCTCAAAAAGATAAGACCAAATTTGATAGAAATTGTGCTTTGTACTAACTATTCAATCCATCAACTTAAAATTCATGTTTCTGTATTTATTCTATGCAGATGACTACACACTTCATGTCAAAGTCTCTAATCAATACGACAGCAGTGTTTCGTCCATGAAGATAAGCGTCCGCCCTCGATTAAATCACCTCCTTGTTTCCTCTTCCCTCCCCATGCCCCTCGTCAGACAGACTCTTCCTCTGGAAGCTTCTGCAGAGCCCCTAACCTACAATGTTATCTACACATGGGACTTTGGTGATGGCTCTATGGCAGTCCAGGGTATCAAATCAAAAGTCAGCCACAAGTTTGCAGCTGCAGGGGTTTATAACGTCACAGTGCGTGCAAACAACACTGTTTCAGTCATCACCAACTGGCTCATGGTGGAAGTTATGGAGAAAATCTCTGGATTAACAGTCAGCTACAACGGACCCAGTGAACTAAGCTCAGCTACGGATTTCAGAGCTACAGTTGCCACTGGTACAAGTCTCATCTGGACTTATGACTTTGGTGATGGATCCCTGCAAGAAAACCTGACAGATGGTTCAATCTCCCACATCTATAAGTCTCCAGGGAGCTATACAGTTGTTGTAACTGTCACAAACTCTGTCAGCCAGGCTCACTGGTTAATCAATGTAGAGGTCTATAGATTGGCTGTTAGCGGAGTTCTCCCTTCAGAGTGTGTCATGAGAGGCAGAGACATACAGCTTTCTGCTCTGGTGAATGGCAACATATCCACTCTAACTTTTCACTGGCTGTTTGGTGATGGATCACCTCTGACTGTAGTGAAGGGACAGTCAACAGCTATGCACAAATTTCAAAGCCATGGGATTTTTCATATTAGTCTGACTGTGTTTAGTTCTGTTTCATCTGTATCATTTAATACAAGTATGTGTGTCGAAGCAGCAATAACCAACATGACAGTGCAGTCGGATAGGGAAATAGTGGCAGTCGGAGAAGAGGTATGCTTCAGGGTTTTAGTTTTCCCTGAACAGACAACAGGTTACCAATTCAAGTGGTCTAGCAGCCCATCTAGTGTTATTATCAAGACAGAAAACACTCAAAAGTGTTTTATTTATAAAGCTGGAGGTGTGGAAGAGGTGTCAGTGATGGCAAGTAACGAGGTTGACAACCAAACAGCTAAATCTAGCATCACTGTCCAAAAGCCTGTCAGTAAGCTGTCTGTTGTGCATGATGGACATAGTGGCATACTGACGGTCAATACATTAGCATCATTTTGGGTCGCAAGTTATACTGGCAGCAATGTGTCAGTGCTGTGGGACTTTGGAGATGGCTCTCCAGTGGAACAGGAGCAAAACGTGTCACATGTCTTCACCTCGACAGGTCAGTTCACAGTCACAGCCACAGCATTTAACGCTGTTAGCCGTGATTCTATGAGCCTTAAAGTTAATGTTTTACTTCCTGTTTTAGACCTTTCACTTCACACCAACCAGCCTTATGCTGTAGTAGGAGAAGAAACTGTCATCTCAGCAATTAGCAGTGCTATCAGTAGCACCAACTACTATTGGATTGTAGATGGTTTGACCTCAACCATACAAGGTACTTATCAGTTTAGATTTGCTTTCCTGAAACCAGGTGTGTATCAAGTTAAAGTTATAGCACAGAACTTGGTGAGTAGAAAGGAGGCAGCTATTTTAATTGAGGTCTTTGAAAGAATAGAAGGTCTTCAGATTGAATGCCAGAACCTGACTAACATGAAATATGTACCAGCCCAAGAGGAACTGCTGTTTACTGCTTCAGTCACCAAAGGCTCCAATGTTAGTTATCACTGGCTTGCTACACAGAGCGGCATTGATCAACAAATTAACGGTGATGGAGGTCTTTTTCATATGTTAGCTGAAAACCTGGGTAGGATTTCAATTCATCTGAGAGCTTCCAACAAGTTGGGTGAGGCCAGCAGCATTGTTTCTGTAGTGGCAGTACAGCGCGTTAGAAGTGCCCACATAGCAGCACAATCCAACATTGTGGCCTTAGGGAAAGTAGTAAATGTCTCTGTATCTGTGGTTGCTGGGTCAGACCTACAGTATTTATGGTATGTGGGATATGATCTTTCACCCCTGCAGACACAGGCACCCTTTCTTCTTCACACGTTTACAAGTTTGGGCCATTGTCTTGTCAAAGTTTCAGTTCAGAATGTCCTCAGTTGCACCAATGTCACCAAAGAGTTTAATGTTCAGGAGGAGATCCAAGAGGTGGATTTTGAAATTGAAGGAAAGTCACATCCATTTTATATCACCACCAGTGCTGCTGTTCCATTCAATGGTCTTATTCGAAAAGGGAGTAATCTGCACTGGAACTGGAAAATTAGGGGTGCCCAAACCATGCTTTTTAATGCCACTAAGCAAACTTTTATCTACTCTCTTCCTTATGCAAGCATCTATCAGGTATCTCTGAATGTCTCAAATGGGATAAATTGGCAGATGGTTTCACACAGTGTCACTGTCCAGGATGCAGTCAAAGATCTCACACTGAACATTTCCAAGGCTTCTGTCTGCACCAAGGAACAAGTTACTTTTATTCCATCAATTTCCAACGGAAGCGATGCAAGCTTCAACATAACATTCCAAAGCAAAGACTGGACTCATAGTCAGGCCATTCTCACGGGGGGGTTCACCACATCAAGCCTTCCAGCTGGAAGATATGCAGTTAAAGTGATAGCTTGGAACCAGGTCAGTAGTGCTGAAGTGTTGTCCAGCTTTCTGGTCGCTCAGAATATTCAGGGTTTGCGACTTATGAACTGTTGTTCTGCTGCGCTAGAGGCTATGAAAGCAATCCAATTCAAGGTTGAAATTCAAAATGGACTTGCAGTCACCTACACCTGGACATTTCATTTGGTGGGCTTGGAGCCCATGTCATTCATTGGGCAAGGAGTAATCTATACTCCACCAGAGAGCGGTTCATTGTCTATAAATGTGCTAGCCACCAATGGAGTCTGTTCTAAGACTATAAATGATACTGCTGCAGTTCAGTGGCCTGTTACAAATGTCAAGCTTGTCTGTCATTCAGAAAGAATACTAGTTGGACATGCTGTCACGTTTTCTGCAAAAGTGAACCAAGGTAGCAACCTCACATGCCTCTGGGACTTTGGAGACTCCAGCGAAGCATTGGAGACAGACTTAAGCTCAGTCAGTCATACTTATTATATACCTGGGATATACAGTGTTTCAGTCAAAGTTCTCAATAGTGTCAGCCATGTGTCTGCACAGCTTTACATCGAGGTAGAGGAGCTCCAGTGTTCCAGACCTCAAGCTTCTCTTATTCAGAGCAAATCTGTTATCCTAAGATCTAGACCAAGTTATTTTGAAGCAAAGGTTAACATTAACTGCTCTACCTACAAGACTATGTATCATTGGGAAATACTTAAAGGATCAAGTTGTGGCAATGTTAAGTTATCTAAGAACAAAGTTATACAAACAAATCAGGTAGATGCAGCTTCACCTATTCTCTCACTCCCAAAGCATTCTCTTAGTGTAGGACAGTATTGCCTGGTATTCACCATGTCACTCCAAGGAACCCCTCTCACTGTCCAAAGAGAAACCACCATTACAGTGGTTCACTCCCCGCTGGTAGCAGTCATCAAGGGAGGCTCACACAGAATGTGGCCCAGCCTCAGTGATCTTATCCTGGATGGATCTGAGTCCCGAGACCCTGACACGGAACCAGGAGTGGAAGATACTCTGCAATATGACTGGACCGTTGTAACACTGGTAAAAGATGTTTAAGGTCCAGTGTGTAAGATTTAGGGGAGTCTGTTGGCAGAATATGACAGAAGTGGTATAAAATACTTATTGTCCTGTTTTCTTTCGTGTATATTCACCTGAAAATAAGACTTTTTGTATTTCCATTACTTTATAATGAGCCTTTAATATGTAACCAAACCAAACACTACCTTTGGATAAGGCAATTTAATTTTTTTCCCAACCACCTTGGGCTGTCCTTCATGCATGGAAGGGGATATGCAAAGGGATTTGGCTGCAATCTGCAAACTTACCACTAGATGACACTAAATCCTACACACTGGACCTATTAAGTAATCTTAGTGAGATTGAAATGATTATTAATATAATTATAACTATAAGTCAAGAAATGAACACTAATATAGGAAGCAGTTGCATTGATTCTTTAATATTCAGTCTTCTCCCTGCTTGAGATCTCTGTTGGTTTGTCCTTTAACTTTTGTTTGTATTTTTTGCAGAATTCCACAGAGACTTATTTTACAAAGCAGCTAATTGGAAGTAACAGCAGCAGAATGACTGTAGTCAGCACAAAGCTGCACCCAGGCACGGTCTATGTTTTCACTCTCACTGTAAACAAGGCAGGGAGGAGGCCCGCCTCTGTCAACCAGACAGTGAGTATTAACCATGATCTCACTCCATTCTTACAAAAATGTATGGTTTGTCACTTTAAAATCAACATTCATTGTCTTTTTTCTTGTCCCAGCATTTCAGTTGCAAAAAGCTATTTATAGTGGTGTTTACAATCTCTTGCAAATGAACAGTTCTGAAGACAAGGGGAATGCCTCAAGAATTTACCGAGGGCACACAAATGAATTTAGCACAATAAGACAATAATACATACGTTTATCTCTTATCTTTAGGTGACTGTGTGTGAAGCCCCTGTGCTTCCTGTGATTGTGGCATGTGTGTCCTGCTCTGTCCTGTCCTCCACTCAACACTTTAGTTGCACCACCCCCACCATCCTCTCAGGACAGTGTGGACAGTGTGACGACCAGACTCAGGTAAGGATTCTGCTACCAAATTTCAGTTTGCATTCAAACTAATATTCAAAGTAAATCAAATGTAATAATCTCGTGAAAAATTCAGATAAATATTAGTCTGTTAAGGAAAAGGCAAAAAAAATTGAAAATAGATAAAGATGTTTAAATCTTAGTTTTTATTTGTTCAAAGGAATAAAGGGTTTGTTTACGATGGTTTGTCATTTGCAGCCAAAAATATACATATGTTCACAGATATTTAGACATTTAGTATTATTATGATTCACACAAGTGTCTTTTCACAGTACAAATGGAGTGCAGAGGACCAGTCCGGTTTGACCCTTGACCTTGACAAGGTTGCCACCTTTACAGGAAGACACTCCTCTACCCTGGAGTTGCAATCAGGTGTTCTGCAGCCAGGGAGGAGTTATACCTTCACTGTCACTGTGACCCAGCCTAACAGAGGGCAGTGGGGCAGTGCCAGCCTGATGTTGCTACCTAAAAACCCACCACATGGAGGCCTCTGCGATCTCAGTCCAGAGTCAGATATACATCTGCTGGAGACAATCATCACTTACAACTGCTCAGGTACACTGTAGTATTAGTAGAAGTGCTTTTAGGTCCATTAATGTCTTTAGCACTTTTAATAGAGAATATGCAACAGTCATCCTGCAGGCTTTTTGAACCTAGGGGTAAAAAGGGTAAATGCCTCTTTAGCTATTTGACTGTTTAGCTAACATCTGTTCCCTTTGACAGGATGGCAGGATGATGAAAGCAGGATCTCTCAGCTGATCTACACCTTACAAGTAGCACCATGTCAGCCTGGCATTGAATGCCCTGTGCTCACTCTGTACAGGTGAATACGAGCCTCAACTTACAGTTATGAATAGACAAGGGAGGGTGGTTTTGAGCTGAATGTTAAAACTGTGTGAAGAAGTAGGGTTTGGATTTGCTTCTTATCAAACTTAAGCATATTATCTGTTATGTCTCAATTTCTCTCTCTAGGGGCACTCGTTCAACATTTGGCAGTCTAGTCCCAGTGGGAAGTCCTGTACAAGAGAGAAGCATGTCAGTTATTACAGTTACATTGCTGATAGAAGACCATCTGGGGGCAAAGGTCACTGCTCTGAACAGGTAGAGCTACAAGAACTTGATGAATATAGGGAAAATAAAGATACATATCTGTTTGTGGTTATAGGCAACACCCGCCAGTATACTTTATTTTTTTTTTGAAAAATCCTCCAGTTTATAATTACATATTATGTTGAATGTCTTGTGTCTTTTTTATTTTAGTTACCATTCAATAGAGGCTTTTTTTGCTCCTAACTCTAGGATGTTGACAATCAAAAACTCTGTAGAGGATGAAGTTGCCTCTCAGTGGCTAAGAAACAAGAGCCAGACAGAGCTGTGGGCTTTAGCCCAACATGGCAACCCTCAAGAGATCATCCCTTACTCCATTGCCCTCACCAGCCGGCTTAATCAGGTAATGTGTTTGAATCATGTCTCATTTGCCAGTGCAAATTACACTCAAATCTGCTTTTGATTAACTCGCTGTTATCCATAACAGAATAACTGGAGACTGTGATCATAGTGTGTGAGAGAATCAACAGGTTTGCATTTGCTCTGAATATGGACTAATGAGTTTCACCCATCTGTCCACAGATGGTGTCTGGACAGACTGCCACAGAGCGCAGGGACAGAGGGGACATCCGGAAAAACGTGACCTTAGTTCTCGCCTCTCTCCCTGTGTCCTCCTTACTGGAGGTTGATCAGCTCAGCTCAGCATTGTCACAGGCTACTGTGAGTAGTCTCCTAGTTTGTATTGACATTCTTCACTCAGAAATTTTTAGCAACACTTTGAAAACACTGGGTTTGAAAGGACCTATTCTAGGGTTAAATAGGTTACAGGGATTCTGGCTGAATTTTACTGATTTTGCCATTCAGTGGATGGAGTAATCTTCAAAAGGAATGGTTGTTTTGATCCAGTGATTGACATGTTTTTGGCCTAGATGGAGATGAGTTAACAGTTCTCATTTCATGTGCCTGCAGTCAATATCTTTGAATGATTATACAGACAATTTGAAGCTGATGACTTTTGTAGTATTTCTGTTTCTGGTAATTGCAAAAACAGCTCAATCTTTATTGTCCAAGATGATGAACAGTAAAGACCTTCATGCAGTCTTTCATTATGTCCATCTCATGGGCTCACCCAAGGAGGTCCACGACACAGATTTCCACTCATTTTAAACCTTTCAAGTATTTATTCTGTAAAAAAAAAATGTCTTCATTCCATTTTTCTTCAGGCTGTTCCCAGTGAGTTGGTTTGTGAAACCTGCCAGAGGAAGGTTCTGGAATCTGTGGGGAAGATGATCCATGTAATGGAGGAACAGATGAGTCCTGGTGTTTTGTCAGCTGTTGAAACAGGAAGAAACATCCTTAACATCATCGGTGCTGGTCAACCACCATCTCCTGCATTAAACAAGCTACAGACTGATTGTGAATGTAACAAAATGGCTGAATATTTTGCGTTCTCTGTGTTTCCAGGAAGCACTCTGGCTGCTGTGTCTGAAACTGTCAGTGCTTCTAGTTCTCATCCAGGCTACTCAAGAACTCTGCAAACAGCTCCCCCAGTTGCTCTGTCAGCCCTTAATCACACAGGGGCTCTAATGCGCTCTCTGATGCACTTGCATGTTCATGGCGAGGCACCTCTTTTGCTCTCCACTCCTTTTATCAATACGGTGGGCTTCCATGGAGACCCCTCAGACCTCCTCTGCACTCACCAGTCCAGCCAAAACCTGAACATCTCCTCTCAGTCATCTCCAGCGAATGAATCAAAGAGTTCTCACCGATGTCAGTTTCATATTCCTGACTCACTCACTGCTCACCTGAAGAGTCAGAGGTCTGAGGTGGTGCAGGTGCTGTTTGATATGGATGCTGAATTGGGATCCAACCCTTTGCTGACTGAAGCCAGTCCTCCAATATCCACCACTCTGGTTGCCATGGAGCTCACCACACCTGAAGGCAAACCCATACCCATCCAGGATCTGGACCCTGAACAGGCCATACGGGTCACCCTGCCCAACAAGTACCCTGTGGGACATGAGGATGGGTTTGGAGAAGAGAAGGCAGGTGAAGCTGGGAAGGGGACGTGTCTCACTCTATCTCTGCCCAAAGAGGGAAGTTTAAACTTCACAGTAAAAGCTGTAGATGGACTTGATGTAAACGCAGGTTTATATGTCTCCTTCAACTTCAGCCTGGACCCAGGTACAGTCAGTTTATTTTTCTATAGATTTATCCTGCATTTATCTGATCTTAAACTTCTACACTGAATGCTAATGCCACTTAAATCCTGGTGTCTTTTTTTCTAGCAACGTGCTCTCTCTATATATTTACACTATTCTCTTTGTGTGGTAATATGCATGTATGTTTGCAACTTGTTATATTTGCCAGCCAATTTCCAGTTGTGTCTGTGTGCTGTTCGCTACAGAGCACATAGTGTTGTTTATATACCACATACCACAGTTGTTTTTCACATCTAATTCAAAAGAGCTGTCTGCAGCAGTTGCAAACTATAGGACCGAAACTTCAAACCAAAACACTAAAGCTGTGGATCGACAAGCTAAAAACTGATCTGAAACTTTCTTTTAAGCTCTATGAAAGCTGGGAAGTTGAGTGATTGCTCTCTGTTGGTTCATCGCTATGAGTAACAAGCTGCTCTAATTTTTTAATTTGTAGGAAAAAAGAACAGAAAAAAGTGGATGCCTGCTGCCACTGAAAGGTAGCAAGGTCAGACATTTTCACTGTCACACATAGGGTGCTGTACTTTCAGCAGTTTCTGGCAGCACAGATGCAAGTTTTAGTTCTGTGCGCTTGAAGATATGTAGGACTAGCAACCTTTTTGGTAATTTGGTGAACACAAACTCAAGTGAAAATGTAGCTCAGTGGTAAAATACAAAGAATAGATATATAAAGGTGCGTCACAGCCGACAGTCATGACCCCTTTCATCCCCTTTAAAACCACTGTGGCACAGTGTGCTGTCATTGTAGAAATGGCTGAACGAACAGAAATGCCAGCCAAACTTTACAAGGAGAATACTGACATACTTATCTGCAAGGATTTTAATGCATTATCACTGAATTAATTGTACAATGGGTTGGCCTCCATGGGCTGATGATGTTAAATTGGCTTGTAAAGAGATAAATGGTATTATGCCTCTCCCCTTGTAATTATAAGGACCGCTGCCCAGTGCAGAAAAATAAATAATACAATATGAAGGGTCCAAAAAAAAGTAATATGGATAATTAGAGTAATATATATATATATATATAT
>JAPZDY010000014.1:14792205-14804127 GCA_029783645.1 Ctenochaetus hawaiiensis | reverse complement strand
ATGTAGTGAGGTCATGGGTCATGAGAAGATCACCTCCAGGCTCTCATTAAACACTTATCAGAGATAAGGACCAATCACTTAACAGGAGGAAGTCATGAGGTCTGCAGTTACATCCATCACATCACACCACACACGCTGGCATGGCTGAGTATTGGGGGGAGTCAGAAGAAGGTGAAGAATCTGTATTTTAACTTAGTGCATCTTTCCTGTTTGTGTTTGTTTTGGACCTGAAGCATCACATTTGTCTCAAGATTTACGTCCCATGAAACAGAAGATACATAATATCTGTTGACATTCTGACTCTGTGCCATCATTTAGCCTGATTACTGATCTAATCACTGCTATTTTATACCTCTTTGTACAGGTAGAGTCAGTATGACTGCAGCTGAAGACTGTTACTGTTGAAGCCCTTTAAAATAGTTCATCTTTCTGTGTGTGTCTCATAGATCAGGACGGAGCTGAGCCCAGTGCAAACTCCGTGTCGGCCTCCAATCTCCTGCGTCTGTCACACTACACTGGAAGACAGGAGTGGCTCCAAAGGTCCCAACAGCTGCTAGCAGCCTTCTCCGACCGTCTCACCAGGGTCCCCATCGCACTCCCTGAAATGGTCCGGGCTCTTATGGCCCAGCACTACACGCTCAAACAGGTTATTCATCTACTTTACTTTTTATCTTTGTTATGACATACTGAAGATTCCCATCTGAGGTAGAGGGATAAAGGATTAAAAAAAGGTCTGAACCAGTGTTTTAAATTTGTTTGACTGGGACACCTGGGTAAAGGGTATTGTTAAGCCTCTGCTTTTTGTGCTGAGCCATCAAAGCTAGCTTAGCTTGAAGAATGGGTATGTTTACCTGGCTCTAAGCCTAAACGTGTTTTCATGTCTGCCCACTGAAAGCAAGTGTTTTGGCAAACAAACGCTATAGGCATCACATTTACCATCAATAAAAGAACCAAGCAATACAAAGCAGCTGAACGATAGCTGAGCAAGAGGCTGGTGAAACAGTGAGCATCCCCATACTGGTTTCACTGACTAACTGCTATTGTTGCTGTGCATTCACTGAAGTGAAAACACATCCATGCAAGAAGAACAGAGTGCTACAGCAGGCCACAGCGCCCCTGGAAGACTCTAATCCTGTATTCCAGTGAGATTATTGTATATATTTGCAGTAGTTAAAAGTTTTGATCATCTTTACTGAAATAACAGGGATTTTCTGATGCCATATATTTTCAGAATTCATGTTGAAGTATAAATGTTTCAAAAAATAATAGTCTGTTGTATATATCGTGCAAGAAGACATGAGTCAGCAGCGATGTCTTCAAAGCAAATATTTGTTTGATCAGTGAAAATAAAAAAAGAAAGATCTGCAGGCTTTAGAAGTATTTACTGCAGTTTTAAGTTTCATGCACCCTAATCACTAAAAGATTCCTAATAGAGCTAATTTATGTGGGTTTGGGATTTTTCTTAACTTTACCACTGAGAAAAAAAATCAGCCTGAGTCTGGTGCAACAACATCCAGCTGATTTGTGCTCAATAAGATTCTTTTTTCTGTAATATTTAGTGTTCTGCAATAGTACATTTCTAATCATAGATTATTATTAAAGTTCTAAAGTCAAGATTCATTATTCAGAAAAACTTCTTATTTGGACCAAAAAATCATATAAAGCCTATAAACTTTACAAAACCACCCAAATGCTTGGAGCCATCTGCCACAAAAGCTTGACTAGAAACAGTCAAATGGCTTGTGGGATAGATAAGTCTGTATTCTTGAACAATTTTTCTGCTGTTGGGTTGTATTAAGTCATCTTATTTAATTTATGTTACTTTTTAGTAAGCATTTAAAATATAATGTTTTGTTCATGGATCAACCAGACTGACAGCTGTTGAAGTAGGAAGAGACAAAGATACATGTGAGCAACAGAATATAAGAAATCACCATTTGTTAAAAAAGGGGCTTTTTTAGCTTTGATAACTCTCCTTTCACTTTGTATGATTCATAATGTGTGTTTTTATGCTACAGCTGCAACATCTAAACCATTAAATCTCGGTTTATAATGATTCTGTAACTGTAGTTGAAAGCTTAAAGCACCGCAGTTTGTTAAGAGAACCCCCCTCATCTCAGATTTTCTCCTTAAACCAGAAGCCAATGTGTTGATACATATTTTTACTTTCACTTTTTACTTTCACTTAAACTAAGATAAATCATCTCTCGCTCTATCTCAGCTCTCTGCATACATGCACATTTAATCCCTGGATACAATGACTATAAAAGTCTTTTTTCTCTGTTTCTTTAACAGCTGTCATGCATTTAATGGGTTTTCTGAGCTGTTCAGCCTCAGTTATGTAATCAGTTTTAAAATATTAACCTTACTTTGCCCGAGACCAATGAAACCAGCAGACTGGGAAGCACAGCAGGGGTTCCCCCAGAAGTCTCTCAGCTTCTCTTAAAGAAAACTTCAGCTGAAGGCGTGTGCTGTGCAATCAAAGGAACAGAGAATTAAATAATAGCAGCAGACTCACAGAAAGGAGGGGGATAGTTATCCTCCTGTCGGTCTTCTGTGACCTGCGGAGGATGAGTCCAGGCTGCAGGGCAAGGGTAACTAGCTCAGGGGCGGAGGGAGGTGAGGCGGTCCCTGAGAAAACACCTGCCTCCCTTGTTATTGCTACAAATACACTACTGACCTCTATCACTTCCTCCCTTTCTTCCCTCCTCTTATATGTCACCTTTACTCTCTTATATCACTCTATTCATGGTCTTCATCTTGTTATCTCTCTGTTCTTCCCTTTCTTTCATATTTATCCTCCCACAACTTTTTTTAAAAAAATTTGTTATGGTTTCTTTTAGGTTGTCATCTGTGGCAAAAGGGATGCCCCGGACACCACAAGTCTTCTAGCAACAGTCAACTCCCTCTTTCTACCACATAAGGTAAGTGGGCGCAAAAAAATAAAAATAAAAGAGTGATGCATCATCCTGACAAACTTTCCTTTCATCCGTCCTCGAGGCAACACTTAAGAGCAAAGATCAAGTTGCAGCACGTAGACACGCACTGATTTACTCCAACAGCAGCACCTTTACAGTGGCAGCTGATTTGCAGTAACCTTTAATAAATGCACTCAGATACACACACAGACACACACAGATGCAAAGTCGCACTAACCTAATGCAGTTCTGGGTGTTAGCTGGGTTAAGTGTGGTTTCTTAAAGGTTAGCCTGAGCTCCTCTCCTCTCCACAGTGAATTAACTCCCCTCCCAGCTTCCTCTTTTCAGGCATTTGTTGACCTTAAAGCCTTTTCCGAACATCTACATACCTTGTGGGTCTAAAGCTTAAATTTGAGGTTGGAAAGATTCTAAGCGTGTGTCTGTGTTTGTATGTGTGAGAGAGAATCTTCCCTCCAGCCCTGACACAGGCTGTTTGTTATGATTCGGACAGCTGTCAGTCTGAGTCACACTTACATTTTTTTGTATGGATAGCCAAGGCTGTAATATTTATGTTTTCTAGGATCACATTTCTCTGAGGTTTCAGCATGAAACTTGAAGAGAATTCTTAGATTCTAAGTGGCAGGAGCTTGCAATTTCAAGAAATACTTTGACATTTTAGGAACTGGGCTTAATGGTTTACAAGATTGTTCGATAATACTCGAGTGAACTTTGGTTGTTGGAGACCTACTATAAACCGAGCTCTGTCTTTTTTGTATTTATTTTGAAGAGTAGTATTTATTAATATCACAACATGTATGAATAAATCTTGGTTTTCTGCATTGTTAAGGTTTCATACCTTGAGCTTCAAAACTTCTGTATTGGTACAGTAGTGAATATATCCAATTATGCATTGTATCACTCCTTTGTAGAAGTTCACAATAACTATGATCAGCTCCTTTGAGCAATAGGTTGTTTTTCGTGCACCATTCTGTAAGATTTTTGATATCCTCCTGATATGAAATCTTTTCACTGTTAGAAACCTGGCCAATGATGGTGGTGTCATCTGCATGCTTCACAATGAGGTTCTCTTTATGTGACAGGTTGCCGTTAAGAGTTTAGAAATAGAAATATTGTAATTTAGGGTGTTAAACATCCGATTGTAGAGTCGGGTGCTTGAGTCCTGAGTGTTAAGCTTTCCAATCAGTTTTATGTGAGAGACTGTGTTAATGCTTTTCTCGCCATTGCTTTGTGCAGAATTGATTAATGAGGCTTTATATACTGCTCGAGTGGCTTAAATTCCAAACATAAAGCACGCACACGCACACACACACACACACGTCGCCCCACTATACTGGTTGTATAAGACGGCTATCTGTGTGCTGTTTATTTGACAAACCCGTAACTGAAATTAGATCAGTAAATTAAAGCAGTGATTGTCCAGTGAAACACGCTCCATCCCTCTCTCTTTCTCATTCCTGCACACACACTCAACAGTGCCCCGTTGAAATATAGATGAGCTGTACAGTATCAGGCGGCGGCTGCAGCAACATCAGGCCAAACCAGATCCCCGCAGAGATACAGAGACCAGATCAAGCCATTATCAGAGTAGATCTATTATTGAGAGGGATGTATGTTATGTACTGTCACATCCAGCCAGGACCAGTCACATGCGTGGACCTTGTTACTGTCAGGTTAATCACAGGGGACCTCTGATGGAGGGTTGTCACAGCAGTCTGAGAAAATGTAACATTAGATATGATCTGGGTTGTAAAGATTTTTGGACCATTGAAGCAGATTTGTTTCTCAGTTGACTTTGGGTGCACTTATAAAATTAAACAAATCTGCACCTTCTTTAGGACAAAATTTGCAGGTCAGCACTTTTGCTATTGTGCAAGCCTTCTTCAGTCTAATTAACATAAACACGTGAGCTATTATATAGATCCAATTTATCTTATAAGGTTTCAGCCTGATAGAGGGTGTTGGCCTGCATGTGCAAATGAGTGCAGTGATGATAGAGCTGAGAACAAAAAGATAAATGTAGTTTTAAAGACCTGTTACAATAAAGAACGAGAAAAGGAATGATACTGACCAAAGAAACACACTGGTCTTTACCACTGGGACCAATAAGATACTAAATGAGAAAGAGATACACAGTGAAACTACAACCAGAGTTGCTGTTACTGAAAACTCCTGTGGGGAGCAGCAGGTTTTTATTACTACAACAGAGGCAAAGATTTTTTTTTTCCAAGAATGTGTTGCATGAAAATGCCTGAAAACAGGCTTCAGTTGTATTTAATTTGATACTGAATGTGAAGAGCAAACAGTGCTCTGTTTGTGTATGTACACAATGCAACTTTAATGTGTAAGTGTGTGTGTGTGTGTGTGTGTGTGTGTGTGTGTGTGTGTGTGAAGAAACCAGACGACTAAAAACACTTCTGTCCTGGTCTGTCAGAGTGACACAACAGATCCAGATTTCGTTCTAATGAGCCTTCAATGAGCCACATGCTGAGATGGAGGAGGTGATGGGAAAAGGGTAGTGAGATGTGTGTGTGCATGTGTGTGTGTGTGCATGTGTCCAGATGTTGTGTGAACAGCGGGCCATTAGTGGCAGTAACAACTATCTTGGCCATGCTGAGATGTGATGATCCGCAGACACACACACACACACACACCCATTCTTGAAAGATGGACTGCAGTCGTCCCAGAGGATTTGCACCAGTGCTTAAAGCAGCTGTGAGAAACATGGCCTCTCAAAGACACACAAGTAGGCACACACACTGTCTTAAACAGAATGTCCGCAAGCATTTACCCAAGTAGTGGATGTACCATGTTTATATAGTTTGTACAGATTCACACTTTCATTTTCAAACCACACTGCAGCATAAACACATGTGCATGCTATTGACACTTACGCATGCATTGTTGATGAGATAACAAAGGACAGAAAGGAATAAGTGGTGCAGAAAGGATTACTTGATTAAGTGATCAGTAGACCTGTTTATCATAGTGGGATCACAAATAATGATTAACGGTGTTTGATTGGTGTTGCATGTCGAGGAACACACACATGAAGCTAAGACCTAAGGTCCCCCAGCAGAACATTGCTTTGTAACAAGATAATCAATGTCACGCCCTTTACTGGTTAGCTGTGCTTAGCAGGTTTAAGCTACTTGAAATGAGGTTTCTCTTCTTGGGATTTTGACTGTTAATCAAAACAGGTGATTAAGATATTATCTAGGGTTCTTGGAAATTGTGATTGGCACTTTTACGATATTTTATACACTAAGAGATTAATTTAGTTATAAAAGGTGGTTTGCTATTCATTCCCCATTGTAACAAAAAAAAAAGATATTAACAGACCCCATCAGAGCAGCAGAACAAAATACACACAGATACACGTAGATAATGGATAAGATGAACTAGAAGAAAGTTAATCAGGTAGGTGTCGAAGTGGAAACAGTATGAGTAAGATGAAGGATAACGTGTATGATGGAGTCAAGAGGACAAAATTATTTTAGTACCGAGGGTGTAAAGAAATATAGGGATGTAAAATGGGATAAAATGAAGAGCTTTAAGGAAGAGTGGTGGAGGGGATTGTGCTGCATGTTACATTAGGTAGCAATGAGTTGAGAACATGTCTAATTTAAATCTAATTACTGCTGCCCTGTTTTCCTGGTTCGAGGCCGGCATGCTCTATTTGTGCTGAATGAGATGCACAGAGCCCAACTCATGCTCATCTAAATTCACACACACACACACACACACACACGTTATGAGATCTTAACTTCATTCAATTTATTTACTATTTAAATTAACAACGAGATGCCGTGCCTCTCAGTTCACCCCAGTGTTTAGAGCTTGTGCTGCACTTTTTGCTTGTTGGAATCAATTATAGCTCTAACAGTCTAACTGAAACATAGTTCCTAATTATAATTGCTGCAATAAATTCTGGTTAATTTTTCTATTAGACAAAAAAATTGCTTGATTAGAGTCGGGTCGAGGTGTGTTGATTGCAGGGGATCTGAAAGTGCAACACAACCAGAGATGCAGTCTTTCTAGAATTAATTTTGTAAGGGACCCCTTCCCCACGCTCCTCGTGCCCATTCTCCTGCCCTGTGTGTGTGTGGTTGCGTGTGTATTTCTGATATTTTTGGCTCTGTAGTATTTCTACATTAGGTCTCTACCTTCCTGCTCTCTGTCTCCCTCACATGGAAGAGTGAAATAATGCACAGCCTTGAGGCAGGAACACACTGACACATTTTACAAGTTTCTCTGAACATTTTCAGCAGTCAGAAGGGCCACTTAACAACAGTAACCTACATTATATTATCGGGGAAAAATAGGTTTTTCATAGGTGGTACCATAGCTACAACAGACTTTTTTTAATAATGAGAAAATGTAAAAAACAGAAATGATAATGGCTAAATTCATAACAGAACAGAATCATTTTGAATGTTAACTGTAACCCTTTACCTACTATGACAAATAAAAATGTCTTTGGAAATCTTGGCAGTGATCTTAACATACAGCTGAAGAAACTAAATAGTTTTTTTTATGGCCAAACAGATGAATACTAAAGACCAAAATCAGTCCCAAGACTTCAGTCTCAACCACAAATCCAATCCTGAAAAGTAATGTCATCATCTGAAAAACACTTATGATTTATATCTGATTTTGTCTTTTTCTCTTTCTCTATTGCTTCTTTTTGAATAGCATGAATGCAAAATGGAAACCATTCAGCTACAATCATAATGATTCACATTAATGGAACATGTTCTTTCTGTGATCTTGTGGTTGTTTCAGTCATAAAGTAACAAAACTTCTTGGCAGAAGTGTTTACAGCGGTTCAAAGTATGAACTCCTGTCAGTGGAAGATTTACGTGTGTGGTCTTTTATGGGTTAAATAATTTTTTACAAGGACTGTAATTCCCGTTGTGAATTCCCATTGTCTTTAGCCTGAGGGCCATTCGTTGACTCATCAATTTAATCAACCTCAGCTATGCTTTTGCACTGAAAGATTAACCAAAGCAAGTCATCTTGTCAGTTTTTTGAGTTAGACAGTCACAGAGAGCAGGTAGTTTTGCTGTCATTCTGGAGAAAACGTAGTGAATGTGATGTGAGTGGTGGACAGTGTCAGTGGTAAGTGTTAAAGGGAACCAAGAGATGCTGTTGTAATTTGTAGATGTTTGAAGCAAAGAAATTATAGGGATTTGTGGGATTTAGGACACAAGGAGAAACAATTCCTGGAGGGAGTTAAGTCCATGTAAAACAAGTTTCCTACATGTTCCTGCATCCCATCTTCCTCTTTCCTGATCACATTCCAGCAGGAGAGAAGTGGGAAAGGGGAGAGATAGAAGGCGATAGAAGGAAAGGACATGGCCTTTAAAGAACAGAGAGGATCCTTTTTAAAGGCATCTGTAAAAGGGAAGGACTACGAACCCCTAACAAGACCTCAGAGACATGGGGAAGAGTTAGTAGGGTGACACGGAGGCCAATCAGAGAGAGAGGAGGAATAAGACTGGGTCAGATGGAGAGACTGGTCAGAGGGTAACTAGTGCTGGTGACAACAAAGTGCAGAAGAGGATTAGAGCCAGGCTATCTTACAGTCCTCCTCATTGACCTTTGACCTCCCTCACTTCACTCTGCTGCCTTGTTAGCCTCCCCTCTTTTCACTCATCCGAGGGTGTGTGTGTATTTGTCCCTACATAGTCTGGTTTTCTAGGAATTGATCCTCCCTTTCTCTGCAAATGATCTGCTAAGCCCAATAACCAGTCAGAGAGAAGAACCGAGGCTGATTGACAGCTGTGGGAAAGGTCCCAGATGGCTCCTGTTGCTGGAAAGTGCTTCCCAGGCAGATTGTAATGCATTCAGATAGCCACTCATCCCCTTTCTCCCACTTTTTCCTCTCCTCTGCACACCATCAGACTTTGAAATTGACTTCCTCATAGACTCTACCATTTATCTCACTCTATTCTCCTTAGACTTGTTAATCTGAAATTTTACATATCCCTCCATTGAGTGTTTTTTTTTTCCTCCCCTCTCATCCCTCTATCTGGTAATTCCACCATGTACTGGTACATCCATAAAGCTCTGGGGGAGGTGTGTGTACACCCAGGATCCAGCAGAGAGTGGACAGCTTTAGCACTGTTGTTGGAGATATAATCCTCTGCCAGTGGTTGTATCTTGTCTGTACGTCTGCTGCAGTAGCGCTTGACGCTCCGTGCTTATCCACATCTCAGCTTGGTAAATAAAACCCTTGCTGAACAGATAAGACGCTTGCGCACATGCATATACACACTCACACACAGAGGGGTGGATGCTTGTGTGTTTTCCTCACTCACTGTCTATCAGGAGAGGCTGTGAACGTTTTCATCTGATATAATCAAGGATAAAGTGGGGGTAGTGGAGGGCAGCCATCCAAGTTAAGTTCACTTATTGATTTATTTGAAGAAAAAAAAAAGGCCGGGGGCTCACCTTTATTGTAGTAGATACTCATTTGGATGTGAAAATTTTAAAAAGTGCTATTTTATTGTGCTTTGGTTTTACAGCCAGCTGACAGTGAATTCATACTTCGCAAATTTAATTAAATTATGCTAATATGGAAGGTTCCACTTATCTTAACACTATTTTTGGGGAAAAAAGATGGTTTTATATCTCATTAGTACTTAAAAAAAGCAATTTCATGATTTATTTTAAAAGATGAGTTTTTCCATTTTGTGATTTTTATTAATCTCCCGAGATACGTAATATAAAGTATAGATTAGAAGTAAGGGAACTTTCTCAACAACTTAAAAACATTGAAAAATATACTTCAAACCAAAGGCTGGTCTCAAACCTTATATTTTAACTTTTAAAGAGAACAGTATAAAACTGTTATAACTAAACAGTTTGTGTGGCCATAAATAGTGGAAACACTCTAAGCCAAGCCAAAATCTCATTGGCAGTCAAAGGTAGGGAAAGCAGTTCTGAGCATTTTGTTCATTGACAATGCCAAGACTTAATTTGCATTTACACATTTACACATACTGGAGGATGGTCCATTGAAGAACATCCTGCATCAGTCTTTCTCTGAGCTGCATTCAGATTCTGTATATGAGGTACAGTTAGCACAACCCAACAACCTCAGATTTTTCCACCAAATAACCATTTACGTTTTGTTCTCACTGACTGCCTATATCCTCCCACCTACACGCCCACGTTTACTTATATATTCCGTTTTATTGTCCTCGATCATTCGCCTCATCATGAGAGCCAGTAATAGCTCTTTTTATTGTGCTGTTGTCACTGCTTTCACTGCGGCCCACTGCTCAAAGCACATCCTCTACATCATCCTCACATCACATGATCCCTCATCCGAATGTGATGAGTCAGTGGGAGGCAAAACTATTTTCTGGCTCTCGCTCCATATTCTGTCATAGAAGATGTTGACTTCTTAAAACAGTTCAGGCATAGAAACCCTAACCGATCACAATCATGATTTATGACTTCTTGTTTTTTGAGGCTTTTGGAAGACAAATAATAGGTTAAGAAAGTAAACCAGCTTTAGGTTAGAATGATTTTCTCAACCTTAAACAATTCTTGTTTTTAATATCTCCAGATGGACAGCACATCCTTGGTTTATGAGCGTTTTCAGATAAAATTTTGACAAAATAAAACCAGCTAAAAGTGTCAGAAATAACTGCACGATTGATAAAGCTTTTCTAGCAAGCAGACATGTTAAATTATAAGACACCTCAACAACATAAATAGTTGATCCCAGCGTGTAGGCGGCTTGTCTTTGACTACAGCGCTAGACACTAAGCCCTAATCAGTGTTTCTATGAAACTAAAATCCTCACTAAGAATTTCCCCTGCTGCCTTCAAAATATCTGTTTATCTGTCAGGATGCAATACTGCATTTACTTCAGAATGGCTGTTTGAGGAATTAATTTTTCACAAGAGTCACAGTTTTTATGATTTTTAGAAGATATTAACAAGCTGGATTAGCAATAAAGATACCTGTTGCCAGTGAATTCAGTCAGTTTAGTCAGTGCTGGGTGCTTTGTTTTTCAATTTTCTTGTCCAACCCTGAGGGATATGGCAAATTTAATTAAAGCCTATTTGTACTTAGAGGAAAATATTTTCACAACCCATAATGACTGGAGAAATTTCCTTTGTCTGACTTCAGTAGATTTTCTGCATTACAAAAACTACCGGTACTTACCAGATAACAGAAACATAGATTTTTGATGGTTATTTTAGATGTTTAGAGTTGTTGCAGTTTGCATGAAAATATCATAGTTATTCCCTCAAACTGAAACTTAAAATTATTATTTATTTAATTTTTACTCTAATTAATCTGCAATCTGGTCTGTGATTCTGAAGTGCATATTTTTCCTGGCACAGCTCACAGTTTCTCAACATTTCCTCTGGTGTCTCTTCCTCTCTCTTCTTCTCACCCTCCAAAGTTATTTTTTTTCCTTCCACTGTAAATAAAAAAGCAGCATTCACATACCCCAATCACACTGCACTGTCATTAGAAGGCAGCATATGTTTGTGTACATATACATTACTGCCAGAGGAAATAAGATTGGCTTGTGCACGGATGAGTCCACATTGTGATGTAACAGCCCTCATGTTCCAGCTGGTCATACTTTCACACATGACATAAGACTCAGTTTCTCTACATCTGCCAAGTTTACAGTTTCCTGTGATGAGTTGGAAAGAAATTTGAATTTTTGGTTCCCATTATCGTTACCCATTCGGACTTGCTGTGTGACTGAGAGTTAATGAAACACCTCTCAGGGAGTCCAGCAGTCTTTAATCTCACACATTCAGACACTTGATCTGGGTTCTCCGGGGTCATCACTGTTCATCAGCCTGTGAGCAACGTGACCCCGATTGTAAAACTGTGACCACCTGAAACAGGAACCAATGATGGAATTCATTAGTCCATTTATTTTAAATGAGAAAATCCATCCTATCCAATATATTTTTTAAAAATATGAAGTTTTCTTGATTAAGTG
>JAPZDY010000014.1:14741057-14778690 GCA_029783645.1 Ctenochaetus hawaiiensis | reverse complement strand
GAGCTGTCAACTGATCACCACCTGGTGGTGAGTTGGCTCCGATGGTGGGGGAGGATGCCGGTCAGACCTGGCAGACCGAAACATATTGTGAGGGTCTGCTGGGAACATCTGGCAGAGTCTCCCGTCAGAGAGAGCTTCAACTCCCACCTCCAGGAGAGCTTCGACCGTGTTACGGGGGAGGCGGGGGACATTGAGTCCGAGTGGGCTATGTTCCATGCCTCCATTGTTGAGGCGACCGATCGGTGCTGCGGCCGTAAGGTGGTTGGTGCCTGTCGGGGAGGCAATACCCGAACCCGCTGGTGGACACCGGCGGTGAGGGATGCCGTCAAGCTGAAAAAGGAGTCCTATCGGGCCTTTTTGGCCTGTGGGACTCCTGAGACAGCAGACAGGTACCAACAGGCCAAGCAGAATGCAGCTTCGGCGGTCGCCGATGCAAAAACCCAGACATGGGAGGAGTTCGGTGAGGCCATGGAGAACGACTTCTGAACGGCTTCGAAGAGGTTCTGGACCACCATCTGGCGTCTCAGGAGGGGGAGACGCCAGATGGTGGTCCACAGATTGAACCGCCTCTGACTCTGCGTTGAGAGGAGCCAGATGAGGTGGCTCGGGCATCTAATTAGGATGCCTCCCGGACGCCTCCCTGGTGAGGTGTTCAGGGCACATCCCACCGGTAGGAGACCCCAGGGCAGACCCAGGACACGCTGGAGAGACTATGTCTCTCGGCTGGCCTGGGAACGTCTCAGGATCCCCCGGGAAGAGCTGGGGTGAGGGAAGTCTGGGCTTCCCTGCTTAGGCTGCTGCCCCCGCGACCCAACCCCGGATAAGCAGAAGAAAATGGATGGATGGATGGATGGATGGACATACTAAACAGCGAACACTGTTAGTCACAGATCTCCATCACAATCGTTTCTTTCTCCTCCTGTTCTTGTCTGTTCCACTGCCACGCTTACAGCTGTGCTCTCACATACATCCTAACACAAGAGGGACTGTACTATCTACTGTATCTACCATCTACTACTAAAAAAAATCTTAGGGCAGAAAGCAAGGTTGAGGCAAGACAGGAATGGAAGCAGAAAGTTACTCCTCATGTAAATTTGTCAGTTAGTACATATATTTTACCACTGAACCACTCTGATGCCTCCCGTTTATTACAAACATGACAGCTGGTTCAGTCTGTGACTTTAACTTAAGGCTCAGAGAGTTTGCATTCTGTAAACAGGAAGTGTTCCTTCAGCTGAGTGTCCATATGTTTCAAAGAGAATATCATCAGGAAAAGACTAATGAAAAGATGGTGTCTTTTGTGGTTGATTTAAGCCCTAAATTCTGAACATAACCTCCTTCAGACCGGGTGAGGTGTGCAGCATAGGTTAACCATGGCCATCTAACCAGGTTAAAAGAGAGCCACCTCCATGACATTGAAAACTCTGGCTTTTGGGCTCAGCCTACTGCGCCAAATAATAAATCCTGCTTTCTAGTACCCCACTCTAAATGGCAACATGCTCACCTTGATGATGCAAGCCAACACACTTTACTAACTCAGTGAACATGGTGGACATCACACAGCCCTGATTCCAAAAAAATGGGACTCAGAAATATGAATAGACCAAAGAGGATAGTTTACTTATCGTTTTTGACAGATAAACAGTACGAAGAAAATATATTTTATGTTGTACCTCATGAACTACTGCAAACTAGATATGCATATCTTAAGTAATCTACATGATTTAAATGGGAAGCTTGGTTAGTGTAAGACTTTGAGTTTATTGCCATGTTTGTGTTTATTTCATCATTTTGGTTTTGGATTGTAACATTGTTTAATCACGCCACTGGTGTGTGTGTGCAGCAGTCTGTTTTTTGGATAAGGGGGCTGTAAAGCAAGGCTAAGGTTGTGTGTGTGTGTTGATGTGGCTGCTGTGCTTCAGTCTGTCTGTGTGATAATGAGGCCACAGGGGGCTGAGAACAGTGACACACTATCTTGGAGAGAGGAGGAACATACAGAAGCCGAGGGTGCCATAGATGATCTTATTCTACTCCTCCGTCGCAGAGCTCAAAAAAAAAACAAAAAAAAACAAAACAAAACAGATACATCTTAAAAATTTCTCCCTCCTCTGGTCCTGTCTTCCCGAACTTTTTACTTTGAACATTTAAATAAAGAACAAATTCTCTCTTATTTAAAAGCTTTTTTGTTTTATTCAAAAAAGCGCTTTTTTTTTTAATTTAACATATTAAACTTGCCGGTTGGTTGTCTTCATCAGACATTATGTAAAGACGTACACTTGTAACTTTATCTTTAACGTTTATTTCTTTCGTCCATCACAGCAACCGGAACAGCATCGCATCTCATCAGCAGCTGTGGTAGCAACAGTACATATCCCACTCAAAAAACGCCATTTTAACGTAAGGCAATACATTACTGTAAAGTAAGGTCGTAAAAACAAAACTCCCCTCACAGATAATTTCGTCACATAGTTACAAACCAAATCAGCACCAAACTGCATAGAAAAACAAACAACAAATCATATGCATCCATACAAAAGAGATGTGACAAGATGAGGACATTAAACTCAACATAACAAAAGTCTGTAATCACTCCAGCTCACCCCTTAGCATGATGGTATAAAGTATAGAGCTACATGAGGTTGGAAACACTTGGATAAAACTGTCGTCAGTAAGTCTCAACTAATTTGCAGATGAATGGTGTTTATTTTAATGTATGTTTCTACACTGTGCTTTCACTGTGTCCATCTCATCGGCCTACTCCTCTTGACCAGCCACCTTTTTCACTGTGCACTTTGTGAAAGACCAAATAATAGAATGACTAGTGTGAGTTCATTGTGTAATCTGACGTGTCTTTCAGCCAAGGCATGGAGAGAGATTAGAATTTTAACTGCTTGACAACAGAACAAGCTCAAACACAACACTGATATTAATTTACTTGATTATGCAGGTGATCAAAAAACAGTTTGTCATTATGCATCCAGCAGACACAGAGCAACTTTAGCAATATACATACTAATTTCCTTACACCTATTGAAATTAAAGTCCTATATTCACTCTTTCTGCGCTGAATACCTCGGTAGTTTACCAGCTGGTAACTTCATGTGTTTTTGTGGAGCTTGGCAGGCAGCGTTGGTGGGTTTACCAGAGCTTTTTCCAGAACAGCACATTCCTGTTGCTGCTGGAGAAGAATCTGATGAAAATGGTGACACCGAACCAGATCAGTTAAGTTATAGAAAACATAAACAATAAGCTGAAAAAATACTTGATGCTCTGTAGAGCTGAGATCAACTGCAGTATTGTTATGGTTCTGTGTTGATTCGTCACTACAAGTGGGGCTGCCATCTCTGAGCTCACTGCATGTGGCTTTCAGACAACCTCATGTCAGTCAACAGTAGTTCATTATGTGGGTGAGCTTGATCATCAGATAATTTATAACCTCTTATATGCAATGGTCCTGTGGAATTTTATTAAATTTTAATGAATAAGTCTGATGTGCACCACCTTCCCCCCCTTTCTGTTTAGAACATGCTGAGATTGTAATTATAGGAGCTTAATCTTCTTCTCACGTCCCTCATTAGTCATTAACATGTAAGGGGTTAATTTTGTTTCGAGACTATTAAAACAGCATTTTTCTTCCCCCGTTGTAGATGAAATTTGGTCTGGCCACCACTTTTTATTTGTTTTTCCACTTTTCCTAAATACCAGTATTGACCACTACATGTTTTGCTGTCACTCTTCTCTGAAGGCTGCATAAAGTGCGGTTGATCAGAATCCCAAGGCTTTTGTTGTGGGAGATGGTGCTGAAGGTGAAGATAAATCTGTCTTTCCACATCCATTACTTTCTATTGAGTCAGCGGGGGGATTAGATGGATGAAACAGACACGGCATAAACAACAACAAACAGCTATAAAACCACACATTTTGGCTTTAGGGCATCATACAGTGCATAGCACTAAAACAGTGGGTTGGTGTATTTACAAGTATGTCTGTCACCTTTTTACTCACTTTTCTAACCTTTCTGTCTATCCCCCTTCTTGTCACTACTCTGTCTCTGTGGCATTTTTGCCAAAGCTGTATAAACATAGCAGAAGTGAGAGAGCATCAGAGCTGGATCATGGCTTGGACTTTATCAGCTGCAGCAGCATGTCAAAAGCAGTCATGAGCAACGGAGTGCATCCAGCCACACGCTGTCAGGCCAGTTAACATCCAGGGTTGAGGTGTAGAGGTAATAGAGTTATCATTACATTCCAGATTAAAGAAAGAAAAAAGTCTTTGAAACTTTAACACCGACAACTTTCATGTATTCACCTTCTCACTTTTGGCTAGTTGTAACTGATGGTGCAGGAAAGGAAGTTTTTGTAATGTTGAACTTGATAGGGTTCCTACTGTGTAAGTCATCCACCTTAAATTATAAACCAATATTTCTATGCTCTCCAACAGAGAAAAACTCTGAATGTACAGCTAGTTTTGTATTGCCCAAAACGGAGGCAATTAAATATACAGTGCTTTGTCTGCACCTCCGGAACATCTCAAAAACGATCGGATTCAGAGGATAATATCTAATGATTTTGTTGATCCCCTATGTCATCAAGCACCACCTTTAGGACATATTTCTCCACTTAAATAGTAAAATATCTTAGCATTTCGTCATGGAATGGTATGAATTTTGCTGTAAACATTCATGAATTCTTACGTATTTGATGAAATTAAAGTTTTCCTCCAAGGAAAACTGCAGTGAGGTAGATATAAAGTTTGTATTGAAATGTCTAAACAGAGTCTGTGTGCATTGAAACCCTGGACTACCCAGTTAAGTTACTGAACTTATTCTAATTTTTAAAAATGTTAATAAAGTCTTAGTAACTCTAAATATTTTATTTCCATCTCTATTTATTTACTTTCATAGACAGCACATGATATTTTTTGCAAATGAAAATTATGAAATATAAGAATATGAGGAGCGACAAATAGTTATTGGAAAGCATATAGAAGCTATTACCTTGCTTGTGGACCTCGATGATTTTTTCTTTCTTTGGAGCTTGAGACTCTGATTTTACTGTTTTAATTTGTTGTTTGTATCTGGTTGAAACACTTTGACCCAATTCTAATCCAACGTTATTAATTGCTGGAGAAATCTCTCAGAATTTGCCTCAGAATTAGTAAGATTGTGTTTTGACAGTTTAGGTTAAATCTGCTTCTCATTGGCCCCAAGGACTCTTAGGACCCAGCAAAGCTTCAAGATAATGTCATCAATATTGTTAACCACTCGAGATGGGGATCATTTTCCATGCTCTCTATGTCATGTTTGAATTCAACAACCAACTTCTTCACCATGCTGAAGACAGGATTCTATGTCCTTTTGGACCTCAGATGGCAGATCCTTTTTCTCACAAAGACTTGTAATTTTCAATCACCAAAACAGAAATACCACAAAAAATATGCTTTGATATTGCTCTCCTACCTCAGGCCACAAACTTATTAACCAATTCCTTTTAGTGTCTTTCTGCTTATAATTCAGGGTTGTAAACACATCGGGGGGGGGGGAGTACATACATTAATTTACTTACAGTTTGATGTATGGATTTCTTTTCCTTTCTTAAATCAACATTAACACAACAAATACATATAAAAATCCTTATTTCATTTTTTTATGTGATAGCTGGTTAATAGCAGCTAAGTTTATTTCCCCTCTTAGTGCTATATGAAGGTGACACCAGGGAGAGAAGTAATAATATGTATGCGAGAAGAGGGTGAGGAAGAGGAGAAGAAGTGAGGAGAATGTGTAAATCAAGAAATAAAGATTAATAGGTCAGTTGTTTAGAATAAATCAGGGGAAAAAAAGTAGCTGCATTGCCAGGAAACCCTTTTGACTCACTGTACCTCAGATTATGGTTTTAGTGCTGTGTAGAATACTGGCTGTCATCTTGAGGTGCGAGCTCCTGTAACTTATTGCTCTCGTTCAGTCACTTTGTGTGAAGATTATCACCACCCTTCTGTTGTTATGCTGCCTTTTTCCAACTGCTACACTGCACCATAAAGCTGCCCAGTGGATATAAACTACTACTCCAGTAGAGATGTTATTAAACAATGTGAGCAAAGATCCCCTTTTCCTGGTTCCCTTTATCCTCATGGGAGCAAAAATAAACCCATTTCAGAGCTACTACATTAGTTCATAATTTATATCATAAAACCTAATGTTTCTTAGACTGCTGTATTTATTTTTACATGTATATAGCTCGGGCTGTATGGAAGCCAATAAATGCCAGAAAATAATGATGAAATGTCAGCCAAAAAAATAAAAAAAGGTCCAAACTTTAGTGAGAGTTAGTTGAAAGAATAGATATAAATTTCATCTCAGTATGCTAAAGCAGTCAGTTAGCTTATAGCTTAGTCTAAACACCCAGGACAGGTAAATGGCTCACCTGGCTCTGTCCAAGTTCTAATGTTAGTGTGGCTAAATTAGCGACCTTCAGTGCTTTTTTCTTCTTTTTTTTTTTTTGCAAAAAAACAACTTTTTGGGGGGATTTAAACTCATATCTCTTGAAGAAACAATTAATGTTTTTTTGTTGCTCTTTATCACTCCGGCACTGTAACCCCTGTTATCAAATTGACCCTTGGTTTAGGGTTGTGTCCAGACCTGCTCCAACTGTGTTCTGTGAATAAACTCTGTCGCTGGTATAAACATCAACAGTTGTTTTATGCTCCAATCTTCTGTTCCAATTGACTAATTCACTAATAGGGCCGCTAGCTTTAAGGCTAGCTGGGCTAACAGCCTAACCACTGCTACTAGCTACAGCCAAAGAGGACTACTGCACCTAAAGTCAAAATTTTGAGATTTTCTAATGGAATCATGTTACTAACCATCTTACTATGATCACGTTAACTCTTTTATTCTTAAATATCTCATCCTTTTTTTCCCATGTCACTAATAAGCCTACATAGACAAGCCACTGGTCTTTGAGTGTTTTGGAGAGACCTTCAGTAAACTGGCATTTTCAGACATGTGCCAGACATCCATGTTGTATTAAGTTTCTTTAAGGTCATGAACTGAAGTAACTCAGACATCTTCATCAAATGGGTCTCTGCATTCACAGTACGCTGAGGTAGATTAGAGCTGCTGTTGATTAGTTCACTCCAACTGAAAAACTAAGTTGAAAATGTTTATGATAGGAGAGTTACATGAGTGTGACCTACCTGCACTCTACTCCATCTCCTTTATATAAGTGAGCTAAATGTGTGTTTCTAGAGAGGATATTTATCTTCTATTTTCCTCATTCTCAACAAAGCAGAAATGCATCAACCTTTGTGTTTTATTGTTAGTGGATAAAAAAGTAATTCCTAGCAGGGCTTGAATGGAGGGGCAGTTAGAGTACTTCAGCTTTAGATGTGAGTCATCCATCTTTTGATCCATTTTCTTTAAAGGACGGTAAAAGCAGATCTCTCTTAAATCCACTCATAGCTGCTGATGGGCAGAGACACAAAGGAAAAGAGAAAAAAAAGTGGGTGAAGAAGAAACATGAGAGAACAAATTTGCATTTTATCAGCGCAACAGGGTGAGCACTCTCTCCATCTCCCTCTCTACAGCGCTTCCACAGATTTATCATGTGGTACAAGATCCCGGTCTGTGTGGTGGATAGGGAGGTAACTAGAGCGATGCAGGCCGAGGGGGAACAAGGCAACTAGTTAATCATGTTAGCCTAGTTAGATGAAAGCAGAGAGAAAAACAGGCTCGTTAAATCTTTTCTCCCCCTCTGCCCAACTCCACATTTCTCTGTTTTCCTCCTCAGTTCCTTCCTCTTTCCTCTTACTAAGTGTCGCAGGTTTGCATCATTCTTGGTGAGTGAAACATGAGCATTTGGACAAGACAGCCGGTTCAGTTTGCTTCATAACTGATGTTGTCTCATTATTTGTTTGCCATTTGCTAATCTAAACAGTCATGGACTTGTGCAGGGGATCATTTTAAGCATATATTTAAAGGTAAATGTGCATGGTAACAAAGTGAGGGACCAGTGAGGATAAACAAAGTCTTAAATGCGCTGCTCTTTTGTGTTCTGTTTGACAGCTTAATTGACCTTATCCTATTACCTATACTAAGTGTCTCCTTATTGTTGTACACTTCTGAGAAACAGGAAAAAATCTGTATATTTCCTGTTCGTTCAGCCTACAGAGATAAATTGTATGCACTCTAGCTTGCACAAACTGTCTGCACACGCACAGACTCCAAGTGTGGCCATCTTCATGTCCTAGCCCTTGACATTTCCTTGACATTTGATGACATTTGTGGACACATGTAAACTGCAGGATGTGACAGTTTATCAAAAATGGAAGGAGAATAGTGATGGTCAAATGTCAACAAGCTCCGGCCATCTGTTGTCATGGCTCCAGCACTGAGGTGAAGTGCACTGTGGGACAGTGTCTCGCTGGTCCCTTCTGCCAAGTCATGGCTATGAGTCAGGGTTCTTTGAGGGGGTCCAGTTTATGGCTTTAGACACTAAATGTATTGGTCTATTACTAAATTCAAACTATTAAGCACGAATCAAAGTAAATTAAAAAATCAGATAGCCCCATTCACTTTATTGATCAGATTTAATTAACAGTGGGTGGAACATAAGATACAAACTCCACAGTTGTCATCACATTTTGTTCGTATTCTGCTTAATTCTGATAGATAGTCATACGTGCAAGGTATTCCCACTTTTCAACGAAGCCCCACCCACTTAAAAGCTGTAAGATATTAAAAATATAGAAAGCTTTTATTCAAATTAGCAAAAGACTAGAAAGGTACTTAAAGAAAACAGACCTCCACCAATCCCATTAGTGCATGGTTCAATGATATGCAAAACTGAAATGGCAGTCTTTATATACAGCATGTTGGGATATTTCAACACAAGTAGATTAAAAAAAAATGTTGTGCATACTTGAGCAAAGCTTTAGTCTCATCATGTCAGCACATTTAAATGTGAGACAGACTCAAATTATTTGAATGTTGTGTGTGTATTTTCCTTTCAAAGTTGTGTCTATATTGTTTATAACATATTTTAATGTTAGCTGCAATTTTATATCTGTGCTGCTTGACTTAATGAACTTGCTTACATCATTCTTTATATTTTCCTGTAATATGTTTATTGTTATGCACCAATGTGCCAAGGCATAATCCTTCTATGAAAAATCCAGTTGGCAATAAACTTGATGTTAATTCAGGATTCAGGTATGCACAAACAATAAGCTAAGTATCCCAAGCAAGCAAATGAGGCTCAAGTAGAGACAGAAGGAAGACATTATATTAAGATAATATTTAAAGGCACAATCAAAAAAATATTCAGCAACAACCGGAGGAAAGTAACAACTGTTCCATGTGTACACACACATGTGGCCTGGCATCCCTTTAAACTTTTGATTGCTGAAGTAATTTTAATTGTAGAGAAGTTAATGTACCAAAGCCCTGCATGCAAATCCCATACTAGATTCCTTATCAGCAGCAAATCATCTCAAAGCGGCATTCCTTTCAAAGGTCCTCCCTCCACCATCGATGAAATTGCTACCAGCTTTCTGATGGAAACTATATTAAGAGATTTTGTTTGACAGATGCCTAGACAGACAATTATTGTTAGCATATGGTGCTTCATAATTCAGTCCCACTGTGACTGAGTGCAAGACCAATATAGACACTCAGCTTTGCCAAATTCTTTAAACAGCCTCACACCCACTCCTCAGAAGAAAGATTAAAGCTTAGATATGGTGAAAAGGCACAATGATTTAGCAACAAAGTGATTAGGGACCAAGAAAACATAAACTGTGTCAAGGAAAGAATCACAAACAGGGGCCATACTGCGGTTTTATTGCCTGCTAGTGGCATGGTACGAGAAATGCTAACGTCATTTTGTCGGTCAGTCAGTATGTAAGTCTGTGTAATAGACAGAATATCTCAACAAAAATTGGATGGATTGCCATAAAATCTTGTACAGACATTCATAGTGGTCAGAGAATGAATCCTACTAACTATGGTAACCCCTGCCTTTTTATGTTGCACCACCCACATGTCAGATTTTACACTTGTTGTCACCAGAAATATCTCAAGATCTGCGACATGGTTTGACATGAAACTTTTGCACAGACGTATGGTTTCCAGCTATGTCACTCTGAGGTTGACATCTGTGGTTTTGAGCAAATTCTCTAAATTGTTTGATGGACTGCTATGAAATTCAATATAAACATAAATGTTCCCTTCGCAATGGAATGTAATAATATTGGTGATCTCATCTACATCATCATTATCAGGTCAAAGTTTCAATTGTTTATGACCAGCAATTGACTTTGAAATCATATTCAGCTGTACTTTGTGTTTAGTGCTAATCAGCGTATATTAGCATGCTAACGCACCACACTAAGAGGATGCTCAGTGTGCTAATAGGCAGCATGTGATCGTGCCGATATTAACATTTTGCAGAAGAAGCTATTAAAAAAATTATCACATTCAAATCGTCTCATCTGCCTAGTTAGATACTTTTGAGAGGAAGGGTGCTGCAGGAAAGCTGATGGTAGACCTACTTGTCACAAAATTGTATATGGAAAGAAAAGAGGACTTGCCAGATAAATAGGGATAAACTAAAAGAGAAAAAAGACATTAAAGGGAGTAAGTAGTTCTAAATAGTTAAAAACACTGACTTACTGTGTGGTCCTCGCAATCAAAGTTGATGATGATTAAACATCCTGTAACCTCCTTTACGTGTGAGTCAGAAAAGTGCAAATAATATCTGTAGCTTTTATCTGTCTGTGCAGGAGTATGTGGCCCTTCTTTTCGCAAAATGCAAACAAACAGCTTGTCATTTAATCCATGGCCCTCCGTGTTTTACCGCGTTGATTCTTGCTCATACATAAACAGATAACAACGTTAATGTTCTGCGAGCAGCGCATGGTGTATTGACGATTTGATTACTGCTGCATTTCCATTGACTGGTTGTCAAGCTGTACAGCTGGATGGCTTCTGTAATGAGAAGACATGTACTGTTGATTACAGATACATTCACTTCATTGCCTTGGATTCACTAGAGGTTTGTTTCTCGGCGTCAACAGGCTGTAATAATTCTGGCTTTATTGAAAATATCAATTTGACTGCATATTTTGGAAAGGGTGCTATTGTAGGGTTGCCAAGATGTCTGCATATCGAGAATAGAGAAATTTGCATAGATGCAACTGCTCTGTTCTCTATAAACCATAAGAGGTATTTTGATTAGCCGCAGCCACTTGGGGGCAGTGCAACAAGATATAAACACAAAATAATACCACATACCAGAGCAGTGGCATAGTATCAAATTACAGCGTTGGTATTGTCCATAAACTGCCCCTTTGCATATGGCATTACCACACTTGTTCCTAAATATGCATTATGTCAGAGGGAATAATACATTTGCTCAACAGATCCATCTGCTTCCCAGGCTAACAGCATGGCCACCTGACAAGTACACATCAGATCTAAATGTAGGGCTTGTTTTTCCGTCACACAGTCTCACACTTTGTCAGGCACATGGAAAGAGTCTGAACTATATTTACTGGCAATTAGTGATTTTTCAACTGTGTTTTTGACTATTTGAGCTCCTTGTCACAACAGCCATTGATGGCTGCTATCCTGGAAGCTTGACAGATGATTTGATCCCAAGTCCATTTCTGCAATAACAACATCAGGAGATGCTGCAACTGTTTAACTCGTCAGGAAATTATTTCCTCTATGGCAGCGAAACACATTATAACAGATATCAGAAACTTCTTTGGCCATTGTGCCTCATGAAACACATTTGCCTTCAGACCACACTCCCAACTCAAATGTTACAAAGAACTCATAATGCAACTTTCTCTTTAGGAGCCGGTGTTACAACAGGACTCTGTATTCAAAATGAATATCTGATGGTGCGAATATGTAAATGCCTAATCCTTGAATATAATACACGCGCTACTTTGAAGTGCAAATTTCCAGAAGAGAGTATTGGGAAAACAAATAGCCTAAACTATGAAAATAAGACTCAGACTGGAGTGAGATGGAATTATCCATTACATTCTTTTGGGTAAGTGGGTGTTTGCACTGTTTAACCAAGTTACACAAACCCTTAATTTTACCCATAACCCACTACATAATAAATGCTATGTTTAATAACGGAACCGAGGCTAAAACCTCAGAAGGCATGTCACATCTGAAAGCTACTTTACAGACTCCCAACCCCTTGAAATAAGATTGATAAAGTGGAAGTGGAATTCCTTTTTGATGAGACATCTAAACTCCAAACAGTGCTCTGACCACAAAGAACATGGATAAAAGCTGCAGATCATTTTTCTTCAGGACATTTTTTCGCAGCGAGCGAACACTTGCGTGGCTTCTCGCTATTGTGGCCGTAACTCTCTCCAGATCGTTGAGAAAAAGCCGAAGGCCAGCCAAATGGTTGACACACACATACACACTCACACTCATTTCTGTCTCACTTTCTCGCTACCTCTCTCCCCTCAGGTTAATGAAGTGTGACTACGTTGACAGTGAGACACCCGCCCAGAAAACCCACAGAGGAGCAGTTTACACCCTCTGTATTTCCAAAGAAAACACACACACACTAATACACACACATTTAGGAATCCAGGAATACCTTGAGGAAAATCTTTCTATCTGATGGCGTAAGTTCCAGATTGTGTGTGTTTGCGTGTGCTTGTATGTGTGTGCATTACAGGCTGGAGTTTTCAGTGGCTTATGGAAATGTTCTCCCACCTAGATACTACATCTGTTCCCCTGGTACCACTCGCCTCCTTCCCTCTGATCTGCCTCCAGATGACATTCCTGTCTGGCCAGCTTCATCACTGTTCCATGATGAATGAGACAGCCTCATTTACATAACACACTGCTGGGAAACACAGGAAGGAAAGGAAACCCGCTTGAACTCTGGACGGCCATTTGAACTCTGTGAGGCAGCTTTTGTTTCTTTTGAGGTGAAAAGGCCAGCTTTGGAGTTTATTAATCGTGTTAAAATCTAATTTATTTAAAGAAAAAGTCAGTCGATTGGTCTGTAATCTGGTCACTTATATACATACATATGGTCTCCAGAGGATATATCTCAGCAAGTCTAAGAGTGACCGGCTATGCTAGCAGCTGTGTGGCACTGTACTTAGGCACAGTTTTGCTTTAAGTTCAGTGCCAATGTTGGTATGCTAACAGTGACATTGTGCATGTTGTTACTCAGCAGGTATAACCATTAGATTTTAAGATGTGCTAAAACACAGATGTGTGTGCTGGTCTGTTAACATTAGTGAAGTAGCACAAATCACAAAATTACAGTTGAGCCTGGTGTGAATATTACTTTTACAGGTGTTAAATTATAGACCAACGTATTAGCCAAATTAAAACTTGACCTGATGATCCCTCTAGATGAACAGTTAGGGGACCAAAGTCACTGTAATTGACTCTACAGGAAAAATGAATGTCTGTGCCAGATTTAATTACATCCAGCAGTTATCAAGACATTATAATCAGCACCACTGACTCTAATCATGTTGATGTGAGAAGAAAGGTCAGGGGTTAGCTGAGATCATTAGATCACATTTTCAAGAAACCATCAATGACTGAACATTTATTTGCTTTAAGCAGCTGTCACTTACAAAAGGACAGTTTTGACTAGATGAAAACTTGTATATTTTTGTCTAATTTTTCCGAGAATCCATCCTGTAGTTGCAATTCCATTGTAAAGAGTATCATGTCGGCTACAGTGGAGAGGTCAGAGGATCACTAAAGTCAGTAGGCTTCATCACCAGGGAACTGTGATTGTCTTCACAAAATAACATGGCAATCACTCAAATAGTTGTTGAGTCATTTTAGTCTGGACCAATGTGTTGAACCAACCAGCAGAACATTTCAACTCTTAACTCACGTTGTCAGTTTGGCTAAAAGGACCCTATGACCTCACACACAGTAGCAATAGAAGACTTTTGCTCTCGTGTTTGAGCTGTAACTTTTCATGATCCATTGTGACCTTTCTGTAGTAATATTACTTTTTTAATACATAACTGATAGTACAGGTGAAGAAAAACTCAAGCTAAACTGCCACAGCCAACCAGTGAGATGACTGACAGGCCCTGCTGGTTAAACCTGTGCATCATTTCTCTCACAGGTGGTTTGGCTGGACTGAGATTATTAAGCTAACTGGTAAGTAAATATGTTTTTATTTTATTACTTCTGATGTTTTATTAAACTAAAAAACATCAGAAGTAAATGGCTAGTAACTTAGCATTTACCCAAGTGGAGTAACTTTACCAAATGAAAAGCATATCACTGTAGCTAGCGTAGGTTTTTAGCATCACGTTGTCTTGGATGAACCAGCTAATATTCAGTAAGCTAACACATGTAACTGCAGGACTGATAAGCTCCAAAGCTTTATTAATAGGTGATGTTCAAGCACAAATAAAGTTTAAAAAATATCATACTTGTTCAAAGGTACATGATAAATAAAAAACAGCTACCGGCTATAGTTAGTTATCTAATAATTAAGTAAGAGTAACAAAAGTGCCAAAGGATGCTCAGGACCTTTTTTTGGGCTTTGTTTTCTTATTTCCTGGTGTTAGTAACAGTAACACCTAGCAGTTAGTGGGTTAAACTTGTTTTTAAGGCTACATTCTTTTTTAATTTATTGATGCATAAAGCCAGACTCAGTGTCCTCTTAAATTGAAACTAATAAGTTTAAAACGTGAGCACCTGCTGCTACCAGCTCCAGATCAGCTTTAGTGCTTTTCAACATTTTCTGAAGCTCAACTGGAGGAATCTACGCAATTCCTTCAAAAGACATTTCCTTAATTGGTGTTTCAGTAATGGTGCTGAATTAAGTTACTCAAAAAACTCCAATAAGTTTTCAGTTCAATGGTCCTTCATACTTATCAAACCATTAAAAGACCCCTGGTGCCCTGTGCAGAGGCATCTAAATTTGATAGCGGTTCTCAACTAATTTATTTATTTAATTTTTTTCCTATTTGTCCATGGTTTGTGTGCTGCGTAGCATAAATAGTAAGAGAAGTATAGTCTGGAGTTCATAGTTTCCTTCCTTCATTAACCGCTAAATTATAGTGGGGAGACTTTGGGAATGTAGAAATTACAGCATTTCAATAAGAGGGGGCTAGGGAACTACAAGGAGACATACGGAAATTGAATCATTTAGAAATGTATACATATTCACATGCAACCAGGATCCCGTGCAGAGCAAGCAGCCAGTCCCTCTATCTCTCAACAGCTCTTTTTTCTCTCGCTCTCTCTCACACTTGTCTCCAATTCCTACACTTTTCCATCAGTCAAATAATTCAAAACACCCACTCAAGCCATCATACAAATGGAAATTTTTAACTCCTTTTTAGTTGCTTATTTGGGTTGGAAAAAACAGCTTAAACAAATTTTAGTGCCCACTTTTTTATAAAATTTACACAAAATATATACATTTAAAAGGGTGCCTGCTTTTTCTGATGTGCAGGTTGAGAACATGAGAATTCGGTCAAACTCGGCTCGGCAGGGAAGGCCGCCAAGAGGCTTTTCAATCATGTGCGGGGCGTAAACACCTTGGTCTTGTTTTCCTTTTTCTTTTCTCCATGACAAAGAGAATTGGCCTGTTTCTGAGGCTGAGGCAAAGAAGGCAAAGCATAACAGGATTGCAGAGTGTGTTCTCTGTTTGTTTTCAATTTCTGTGTTAAGTTAGTGGGTTTGGGTGCTTGACTGTATTGTATGTGTGCTTATCTTTGTGTGTTTGTGTATAATGAGAGGCATAATGATCGAGTGGAGACCAACTAGACCAAGAAGTTCACAATGCTTATCAGGTGAATACAAGGGTAAGTTTTTACCAAGAGTTACAACATGCAAAACTCTGGCTATTCCCACACTCAAACAAGCTTTACAACATTAGAAACTCAACAACATCCTTAAATATAAAAAAGTGCCATTGATTACAATTTCTCCAATGGGAAAGGCATGAAACAAACTATGCTGCCTCTGATTGGGTAGGACAGGACAACACAGCAGTCAGCAAATGTCCATAGAGGTCCATCCATTAGTACTACTTCTGTCTTAGGTGCCATGCAGTCAAGCAGGGCTCCTCATTCTGCCATTGTAGTCACTTTGAGTAGCAACGCTCTGGCTGCCTGGACGCTGCAGTCTATTCAGAATCATGTTTTGACAATAGGCTGCATTACTTCTAGTTTAAGTCCCTTCGGTTAACAATCTTTGGGTTCCTGTGACCACATTTCAACGTATAGTTGGTTAAGGTAAAGTCTACTTTATAGGCTGGAACTCAGGCAGGTGCAGGTTATTCGGTTAAATGTGCAACATGATTGACGGAAATTAAACCAAAATACACTAACTTCATTCCAAAACATGGCATAAAACTAACACAACAGTAAATAAAGCAGCTACAAATAAACACAAGCATTTAAAAACAAAAAGACTAGGAATAAATTGAGCCCAATGCACATAAAATAACACTGCAAGCTAAAGCAAAGCAGGACATATATACAAGGTAAAACTTGTACTTTGATTCTAATGTGTGTGTTCATTTATCTGCTTACTGTGTGGGTGTGCATGGACATCTGATTGGCAGGTGAACAGACTGCTTGTCAGTTTCAATTGGCAAGTAGCAGCTGTAGATTATTTTTGAGGTCAAAGGTTTAGAACACACACAGACACACACAATGTCAAGCCCCCTTATTAGTACTGTCCAAGTAATAAAGGAATCCAAAAGGGACTCCAGCAGACAGATGTCCTTTCAACACTAACAAACCTGGAGGCTGAAAGAAGTCCTAGTTGTAAAAGTTGAAACACTTTTATTAATGGCAGAAAGGAAACAAAAGTGTCTTTCATTTTTCTTCTTCTAAATGGATATATTCAAGTATCAAATAAATTGCAGAGCCCTTGTGTTTGTGTATTTTCTTTGTATATAATGGATGCTTGTTCAGGGTTAGTCTGTCAATAAGTTCGCCCTGTGGGGAGTGATCAATTGCCGTGATCACTTTCCTGTGTTAATAGGCACAGCCAGCTTTTGACCCACATAGTCGAACTGTGACCATCAATTTGAATGGTTGACATTTGCACTGTGATTCTCACACTGCCGATAAGACAACATCAGTTAACAGCTGGTCGGATGTGGACAAGAGTGGGCTTTTTATATGTGCAATATTATCTACATATAATTCAAGCTGATTTATGTTCATTGTGAAACTTGATTAACTAGAGTGTATAAAGGGTTTTATGCCAGCCGAGTGACTTAAGCTCTGGGAATTGCAATATTAGTCAGTTCTCCACTTTGATCCTGGCTGACATATCCTGGTCCCCAGAGGATGTTACCCATCACTTTGGTAATCAATTCCTAGCCAGGACCTGAAAAAGTATCAATATTTCTAAAAACTTTAGCTTTCCTTTGTGTTGAGTGATGTTTAATAAAACTAGCAAATGCCAAAATGCTAAGCTTAAATGTAGCCAATAACAAACATTGCACTGTAAACATCAGCATATTAAATCAGCGTCGTGGAGCTTTTGTTTTCACCCTCTGTTAGTGTGACTTATTACTCAGCCGCTGACGATGTGCTTTTATCTCCATAAGCGCTGCCATATTTCCTTGATTCTTCTCTGCGGCTATGGTTGCTCCCATCTTCAACTCTTTAAAACCAATCATTGCAAAGTGCAAAGGTTTGGAGTGTCATGGCAGACGACAGAATTAGAACCTGCAGTTTACTGTGAAATACAGAAAGATTTACTCAGTGGTAATAGGCTTAATCATCATTGTGTGTACTCGCCTGGCAAGGGCTTGAATGTAAAGGACGTTCATTTAAATGCAAGTCTTGCACCGCAGGTTTAACATTATCATTGTGCTGTTACGGTGCTGACATTAGCAATCAAAGCAACACTGTCTAAATACAACCTCAGCTGTAAACTCCCAGTCTTGCTATCCTGAGCAAAGCCATTTGGATTAACACATTAATAACTTATGTATAAATGCCTAGTGCTGCATTTTTTCATTGCAGTCATTCCTCCTCAGAGTCAATTCATGTACTGTAATTGCAAACTATTCACAGATAATGGATAATAAGAGAACAATTATAAGAATCAGCATTGTGTAACACATTCCATTTCTAGGATATTATATACATAATCTCCAGAGTAATATTCTGTTTATTCATATGTGCAGTGATATTCCTAAATAGGATTATGCAGAACATGACCCACTATCTGGTGCTTTATATGTGAACACTCCTTATGAGATATACACAACATGTCTCTGCACTCAGAAACATACACTTTTAATTGCACGGGCATGAGACACACACTCAGAAACTTATGCGAACAGATAAATACACACATACACACAATAAATTCTCCCTATATTTCAATTTTTATTTGTGTGTCATTTTTTACACTTTATAAGCATGGGACCTTCTTGATGCTTATGTTAGACCTTCTGTGCCCTCAACTATCAGTATCACAGGCACCAGAGCAGGGTCCCATACAGCCCTGCTGCACCCAGGGGATGGCAACTCATCCTGGGTTGACTCGTAAAGACTCCTATTTGGAGTGCACAGAGCTCTGTGGGAGCCGACGCTGACAGAGCTGGAGGACGCTCAAAGAGGAAAAAAGATGAAAGGCAGAGGCAAAGAGGGAAGCACCGAGGGCCCCTTCTGTTTCTGCCTCTCAGTGGTCTCAACTTTTTCTCAGTTCCGTCTCTCTAATGTTGCAATAGCAACTTCTTGTTATCAATTTACGTCTGTAAGGAAAGAAAAAAAACAGTTTTAATTAGGGTTAGAGAGTGGAAGGGGGAGGGAATCAAAGAGAAAACAAAAGCAGAGTGTGGATTTCCAGTCACAGCACCAATCCATTAGTCATCATACAGTGTTGACAAACAACTTTTTGTTCAACTGCTTATTTTTCTTCCAAAATTTGTTCTCCCTCTGTTGGCATGCTTCCTGGTCCTCCTCCATCCTATTCTCTTTGCTTCTTCATCCTACATCTATGTCCTCCTCTGCACCATCCTTTCCCCTATTTTCATTAAGGCATTTTTCTCTTACCTCTCCTTTCTTTTACCTTACTTTTACTTTGGTTGCCCTTTTTCTTAGTGCTTCCACTCTCTATACACAACTGCTCATGTTTCTCTCCTCTTCCTCCTCCTGCTCTACCTCTTTATTCTTCTTATTCTAGTTTATTTTCTCCTAATCTTCATCTTGCCCCTCAAGTTTCCTCTCTTTCCTCCTTGATTTGCCTCCATGTCATCACAGGCGTATAATTTATGAAGTGTTGAAAATGTTCCTCTCCAAGCAGCTCGGCTCTGTAACCAAGGTTACCAGAATGTGAATCAGTATCACTGAAATCACGTGTGATTTTTTTTAGGTGGGCAAGCAGGAATGGAAAAGCTTCAAGCTTTGTATAGTCTGGAGTCTTGTGTTTAACATTTTTCAATTAGAAGTGATTTTTGTTTATAAATGACTGATATTGTTGTTGACCCTCTTCAGGCTCCCATAACACGCCCACACACACACACACAGACACACCACATGAGTCACAAGGAGTGCATTGTATTACTGTATTGTTTTGGATTGCATGTGGGCTAAAATAAACTGACATGCTCATTTTCTTCTATTTATCATCCGAGAGATAAATAGAAAAGTGAGACAAGAAGCAATCACCTCCTGCATCCACTTGCCAGCCTTGTCCTTTCTTGTCCAGCAGCTTCATCCAGCCATGTGAGTGTCTGTTTGATGTGTGTATTGGTTGTATATCAATTGTTATTGGGGGGCAGTCAGGCCACATTCAGGCATGTTTCATAATTTGAATAAACTCCACACCAGCAATCTTTATGTTATCATTACTATATCATATTTCTTGCAGATATGATACTTTACCATTTGCTTTACTGTATTGCATTACAGTGTGCAATTGTACTACCATGAGCCCCTACAGGCAAATCCTGCCACTCAGCAGTCATCCTTACTGCACTGCCAGGCAGTTATTTTAGGCTAACAGGACCTGATCCCTATCAAAATTAGTAAGAGGAGAGTTTCAACACGACTTTGATGGTGAATGAAACATGGCATAAAACTGCATGTGTGGAACTGTCGATCAAAGCTGATCAAGGCTTCAAAAGTTTGGTGACTTTGCCCTACAGTGCATTAAATAGCTTTTCACACACATGCCCAAGGTTTCACAATTCCAACTTTTTTTTGCAGCTCCGTCCAGTGTATCAACACGATTAGCAAGATAAGTTTCCTGCTTTGGCTCTTAAGCGGACAATTAGCTGCTGGGGAGAATTGATGGTATGTATCTTAAACAAGCATCAGCTCTGGTGCTACAGATCTTTCTATTTAAAAGACTTCAAGTGGTTTGTTTGCTTGTATCCAGCCCCCAGATTGACTCATACAATGCTGCCATGCCTCTGTACAACAGTTTGCCCCCATCCAGCCCCCACTTCCATTTTGCATTTTTCATATATTTTGATTTGAAGGAGGCAGATGAAAATCAATACTATACACAGTCTTTAAAAGTCTTTTTTTTGCCAGTCATCATCCTATAAGCTATGGGGTCAGTTTGGTATCTTCTATATTTTTGTTTTGCCCTTAGTGTTGTTACTGGTTTGAAGTGTGTGTGATGAAATGTGATGAAACTCATTTCCAGAGAGTTAAGCAACATATATCTAAAAACATAATGCCAGTCGTGGAGTTTTTTACTTGTGTTGGCAGCGATTTTAATTAACTCTGATGAAATCACATTTATATATTCCTTTTTAGACACTATTGAGTTTTTCAGTGTAAAACTCTTAATAAATAATAACTAAGGGTGTATTTCTCCCAAATTCTTACTTTGACTGTTGGACTTGTAAAACAATTTTACAGGAAAAATGTTGAAATTAGAAACTAAGTTTTCAGAACGTTTAATGTTTTAAATCAAAATATTACCATTTGAGAGCTCTAAATGGGTGCAGGTTTGTTGGCTTAAAATAAAGGAACGGGCTGCCTGACCAGAAAATGAATACCACAAAGTTCAACAGCTTATGTGAATAACAACTTCCTGGATTTCACAGCGACCACAGAGATCAAATTCAGCCTCAGCTGATTTTATTGATTAAAAGGAACCAGCTTTACATATGTCAACACGCCCTCGGTGAAATTAAACTGTTTTTCTCCTAATTTTCATTTTGATTTGTTGATTTCTTCCCCAGCTTTCGAAAGTGTACTTAGAAGATATCTTATGACAAAAACACCATGCGAAATGGTGTGTTTGCTCCCTGTACTAATTTACTACAACCACAGTACTTTTTTTATAACTATCAGTAGTGAGGAAGCTAAAAACACAGAAACATGAACTTTCTTTAAGTACTTTTTTGGTAGAGGTCATCATGTGAGGCGGAAAAAAAACCCCATTATGCTGAAACACAAATGTTGTCTGTCCTGAGGGACCTTTGTGATCTTCATGTCATTTGCTCTACAAAACTCCAGAGCAGTCTTATTGCAGTGAGTTCGGCACAACAGAGGGTTGTTTGTGTGACATTAAACCTGACCTGACCTTTACATCAGCTTTATTGCATCACTTCTAAAAAGAAGTGAAGTCTAATTGGAATTCTTTTTTAATGGACTGTGCCTCTCAAGATCACTTATAGCTGCAGGTTTTCTTCACGAGAACACTACTAGAAATCGTTTGTTTTTAATGTCCCTATGTGACATGAACTTGTTATTTGGGGGCTGGACTGTGATAGGAACTCAGGGTCTGTACAAGCAGAGGTATCATAAGACCTAAAGTGAGTGGACAGCTGCCTGTCTCGTTGTGTAAAGGGTTAACTGTAAGAACAGTATTGGATCAAGGAGCAATAGGAAAGATCAATATTGTAATTACTTCTTCAGGACAAGCCTCACTCCTGGAGCTTGTAGGTGGGGGGGGACTAACGAGGGTTCAATAACATGGATAGAGTGCAAGTACACACACACACACACACAACACAGCATCATTGTATTATAATCAGTGATTGTCAGGCTTTAGATAACTCAAACAGCAATCAATTTATTGTCACTTGAAAAGGTAACGTACAGGTATTTATTGCTGTAGACAAAGTCTCTTCCTTGGTCCGTCTCAGGGAAGGTCAGAGATTGTGGCTTGGATTCAGTGTTATGTGCTGACATTAATGCTTGTTTTCTTTAGGGCAACTCCACCGGCTCCACCACACATGATAAGATCAATGATCAATTTACCTGAGCCAGCTAGATTCGCAAAATCACTGTGGTGGAAATTTCGGTCCATTAAAATGAAGACAAGTCTGCTGTATGAAGAATAAGTTTGGCTTTATTGTCTTGCAAGAGGAAGAGGCAGAATTATCATGGCAATGATACAGTGTTCTCCCCTGAGCTGCTATCATGTGGAATCTTTCATACAGTGCTGTTACAATTGTTCAATTGTGTCAGTCTCTGGGCAGATTAAGTCTCTTCCTACAAGCGCCAACACGAGCTTGCGGTTAGAGCGCTTCCTGTATTTGAGTTTTTGAGCCAGACAAGACGCGTGGTTGTTTGGCGTGAAAGACCTGAAAGATCTGTATCTTCAATGTCATATTAAGGTTTTACAAGTTTCAGCATTAGGGCATATATGGTGATAACACGAGGACATAGAAAATATGTGTTAAAATTCTATTACATCACACAAGATCATGAGGTGAGAGAATCCATCTCGCCTGGCTTCAGGTTCAGGGTGCATGGTTTAATCCCAGGGGCCCCGACCTTTTAGCGTGTGGAACTTCTGATAGCTGCATGCTGACAGCGTTTCTTATTGAACCGTGCTCGTGTGATGAGAGTGAGACAGTTGGTTTGAGATCAACAAAGATGCCTCTCTGAGAGGTTAGCACGTGTGCTGCTTTAGCCACAGTTATATTAAAACTGGAGAATATTGCTTCATTGAGGGAAGAGCAAAGAACATAACTGATGATGTTTTCACTTTTGTCCTGACTGGCTTTAGGGAAAACTTTGCTATCCTACTGCGTCAAATGGTTCATTGATCTGATTGGTTAAAGTAAGCCTGTGATAGATTGTTATAAACAGGTGGTTTATTCAATCACCTGCCAAGTACTTTTTCAAAGGTGCCTGCATTTTTCCAAACAGACGACTTAACCAGTTAGTTCTCTGTAACAAACCACCTGGTGAGTCAGGGTTAAAGATCAACCGAAATTGAGGAGATATTTACACATATAACTGCAGTCAACCTGATAGATGTTGATGTTTTTTTAGTCTTGATCAAATATTTAGTGAAGTGCAATAACTTGTTGGCATGTCATTTTTTATGCCCCCTCTTCCATCAGGCAAACACAGTTCTCTTTGGATCAGAAGTCTTCACAATGCTGCATGTACGGATTAGAGCCTCCTGTTAGCCGAAGAGAGACAATACGTGGATTTATTAATCTCCTCTTTATCTGTCAGTGAGGTCCGCCATCGCGGACAGCTGAAGGTGAGCAGTGATGTATGATCTGCATGTCTGTTCAAACCATGCAGTTGGGCAGGACGCCTGCAGAGAAGCCATGAGACAAAGTTTCCCTTGAGAGCTGAGATCCCTCACTCTGATAAATTGGGGTCTTAGCTCCAACTGGCCAGCATGAACAAATATCATTCATCAACCACTCATAAAGGCATGCCTTGGAAAATGTTCATTGGCACTCAGTGTTAAATTGCCATTTCTTTTTTCCATTTTATGAATAATAGATGCATAATTGTATTGCTTATTATTAATGAATGTTGTATTTGTACTTGTAGATGTGCTTTACCCAGAACCTGGTCTTAATTGTCTTCTTCTTTTTCTTTTATTTATTCAGCACAGTGGCCCGTTCCTGCCTAATGAATACAAGCGATGCCAGATCAATATGTTTTAATGAGTACTCTGGTAAGAAAGTACACAATTAAGTTATCAGTACAAACAAGGTTTATTGACAGAGGCTTTAAAGTGTTGCGCTCTCACTTTTTTTTCTCTCTTTGTCTCCTCCACTTGTGTGCACATGCAGGTGTTTTTTGTAGGTCATGTGTACACGTGTGATTCTCAGTTTTCATACTCTAGCAATGAGCTATGTGCTGACAACACAGGTGATTAATATCTGCTACTACACACTCCAAGTGCTAGCTGCGACAGATGCTATGAGAAAGAAATTAGTCCTCCTCATTGATTTGCTCCTACTCTCAGATCAATGATCAAACGCTGTAATAAAAATAAAGTATGCCACTGCGGTGAGGTAAGTAAAGTGCTGAGGCTGTTTGTGTGTGTGTGTGTGTTCGTGTGCATGTGCCCGTGCACCAGGCTTGTAGAATATTTAAAATAAATAAATATATGTAAAAAAAGAGGCCCAACAGGGGACAGCATTGTAATTCAGAGACACTCACTTGAAAAACTACAGAGTACAGCTCTCTGCTCTGCCGCAGGCTGTACTACTCCCTAAACCAGCTGCAGGTACTCCGAGTATGTGTGTGTGTGTGTGTGTGTGTGTGTGGGAGAGAGAGAGGCAGAAAAGCCTGGGGAAACATCTTCCCCTAGTGGCCACCAGCACACAGTGGCCAGAGCACTCCTCCAGGGCCTGAGGTCCCCATCTGGCAACCTGAATGGAGAAAATAAACAATTTTTTTAAAAAACACTATTATTGATATTTATTACATTATATTTTTTATGTGATTATATAAGAGTGACGAATTTCTGCTTTGTTTTTACTTTTGTTGAATCTCCATAATCCCTGAAAGCCAATTCTTACAGCCCATTATTTGCTAATTGGATTGTCTGGCAACTTTTTCCCTCAAAATTCCCCATAATAAAGCTTTGCACCAATCGCACAGCGATGCTGCTGGATGCCATCGCTCCCTCGATTCTCATTGGCTCACAGCTGACAATAAGATTCCAGCTGTTTCACCCCCTCCTCCCTGCTTCACATCTTAGACTGACACTGAGCTCAGCCAGTGAGGAGGGAGGTCCAACTCAGACCTCGCTGTGATTGGCGCAGAGCGGGCGCTCGCTGGGCGGGGAGTGAGAAGTTAGGATCCCCATCCAGCTGTGTGAGCTTTGCTGATGGACGGAACCAACCGAATACAGACTGGAGGAGACAAGAGTGTGAGCAGGAGCGCCCGGTCGTTCATGAGTGCAACAATGGAGAGGGCTGGTGTTTGTGATATTTAGAAAATATCAAAAGGTTGTCTCCCTGACGCCTGTTTGTCTTCAGCGGCAGGATGTGCAGCAGCATCTCCATGGATCTTTAAAACACTGATGCGGGATATGCGCTGAAAAAAACCGCCTGTGGATGCAACGAAAAAAAAGTACTGGATTCTTAATTTGAAGAGGAGAAAGAGCGAAGGAAAACGCGGGGAAACTAATAGATTACCAATTGTCGGTATTTCTCCTTGTTTAGTGTTTGTCCATCAGCTCTGGAGGAGGAGGGAACTATTAAGAAGTTTGTGCGCGGCATTAATATTTTACCTGAGGCTGAACGCTGCAAAAGTACACACACCTCAGGGTTTCTTTTTTGATTTCTAACGGTGGGTGTTCATGAAGTCTCCGTAGTGCCTCTGGGAAAGCTTGGACACCGGAGACCGGGGCCTGGGCGCATCGTGTCTGTTGAGAGGGACCCGCGCAGTCGCGCACCACCTGGGAACTATACGGTCCGCCAGACGCACCAAAACCCGCAAGACCCTCTCCTCACTCTTCTCCCCCTCTGCTCCTCTCTCCTTTATCTCTTTCCTTCTCGCCTCTCCTGCGTTCTACCCGGGTTTTTTTTTATTCTTCAGGCTGGTGTGGACTTTACAGACACGACAAAAAACTGATCATGCGATGACTGAGCGCGCTTTGGGTACATCTACCGAGTCCATTACAGGTAATAAATCGAACGGAAAGATGCTTCTGCACTCATCTTGAAAAATAAGCGCTACAAATTACTTCAAAATAAATGTGTGATTGGTAGTTATTTAATGAAGCTGAAGTTTGGAAATGAATTAGTACCGTCGCAGGCGATGGTTGCTGATGAGAGGGAGATTTTAGCATTGTTTTGGATGAAAAGGACTGCGAGCCCCTTGTGAATTTTTTGGAGGCTCATTAGGAGCGCCATTCTATTTGCGAGCTTTTGGCAGCAATTACACATTAACTCGATCTCAATCTATCAAAGAAAAAAAGATACGTTTATTAATTTTTTTATGCAGAAAATGTATAGAATTTTTCGATGAAATGTGCGCATATTTTCCAAAAACAACCTCTCCATCACCACTGCTCCTTCTTGACGCCTAATATTGATTAAATTGTGAGTGTGTGTGCAGCAGAATGTTTTCTCTCTAAAAAGTTGGTAGATTTTATATCTAAATAAAAATCTAAGGATTTGAATGTGTATATTTTATTTATTCTTATAGAGTTCTGCTCTGCCTGCTGCAGACACTTGGGCATTTTCATGCTCGTCAGCTCTATTTACTGTATCTAATCATAAATTTATGATTGCCCGTTGCTTGCAGGAGGTGAATGATGGCTGAGGATGGGGGAAATCTCTCCGGGACCCCCGACGCCAGGGGCTCGGAGGGTCGCTCCTCTCTGCCGAGGACTTTCATCCGGCTTAACGACCTGTCCGGGGCCGGGATAGGAGGCGGGGAGCGCAGCGAGGTGGTGGTGGAGCCGGCGTCCCCGGCACCCGACGGGATCTCTACAGCCGGGGAGGAAGCGTCGGCGAGCGGCGGGGATATCCTCCCTTACCCCACCCTTGCCCCCGTAGTCTTCTTCTACCTGAAACAAACCACCCGGCCTCGGAGCTGGTGTCTCAAGATGGTCTGCAACCCATATCCTTTTTTACTTTTGACATAAGAGTCCGCTCATGCGCACAGGCGCGCGTTTCCACCTGTGGCAGGTAAGACACACCTGCTTGGCTGAGCAGCTTCTCCAGTTGACCTCAAGAATAAATGAATGACCACAACACGTAGACACTCAGCACATGGTCCTGCTGGAGGCAAAGATTTTCACATATCAGTTTGTGTGTGTGTGACTATGTATTGATCGACATTCCTCCTATTATAAAGTGACAAGCTTCATGACTTAATATGAACAAAGCCACCTAATCTCAGCTATGTTTGACTCAAAATGTGTGTGTATGTGTATGTGTTGGTCCCACTGGAGCTATCCCCCGACAGGGTGTGTGTGTGTGTGTGTGTGTGTGGTTCTGCCCCTCCAGTCCCTGCTTGAGGGGAAAACACTTGCTGTACTGTAACCATGTCATGCTCTGATTCCTCTGAGCTGGTGTTGGCTTCCGATCGATTATTCATAACGAATGCAAGTGATGAAAATCTATTGACCTCACAGGATTGCGCCTACAGAGGGGAGCAGCGTGTTATAATTAGTTTATTGATAGGCCTACACACCTGGGGTAGCTGTTTATTGAGCGGTCACCTATTCTTTGGGGTAAACAGTGGCGGAGGATGGAGTCTGTTCAAGTCACAGAGCTTTATTGAATCATTCCTGCCACTGAAGTCCATTATTGATTCATAAGTGTACAGACCTGCACTGATTCACCTCTCTGGAGAGGAGGAGAGCAGGAGAGGGAGAGAAAGGAGGCACTGGAGACTTGGTCTCTCAGTGTCTGCCTCTCTGCCTTAGTGTGTCGCCAACATACTAGTGTGTGTGTGTGTGTGTGATTTTGGTTGCTGGATGTGAGAGAGCTAAGGAGAGGAATGTTTCCTTGGCTGATGCTGCTCCGCTCTGGAGGTTTCAGCCTTTGCTTTTTTTCCTAATAGGTGCTATGCGTGCGTGTGTGTGTGTCTATATGTGCTTGTGTGTGTGCTAATGTCATTCAGATTACCTCGGCTACTTCCTCCCCTGTCTGCCTCCGTCCCACGCCTCCTCCTCCCTCCATCCATCCGTCGTTTCTGCTTTGTCTGTTGCTTCACATCGTATTTCACCTTTCTTTCCTCATTTGTCGCCGTTTAAAATTGAGATGCTCAGTAATCCTCTCCTCCTCAGTGTCGTTTGATGCCATCTCCTGTTGTCCTCCTGTCATCTTTCTTTCCAGTCTTTATTCTTTGTTGGTTTCCCAGCTGATCACAGCTGATTTCCATGTCTGTAAATGTCAAATCTTCAAAGGTCTTACAAATAGACGTTTTTTTTTTAGCAGCAAGTGCTTGAGTCCCCTGTGGCTCCTCAGGGAGCAAAGGTGAACCTGATACTATTATCCAAGTCAGAGGTTCTCAAACATTTTTATTTTATTGCCCCCCCCGCTGGGACCTTCACATTAGGGTAGCACATTCCTGCTTTATAGGAACTTGATAAGAACCCTGTGGTTTTTGATTGTATCTGTTAGTGAAATTGGTTATCTGGGAGGTTTATTCAATTGAAATGAATCACTTACGTTGTTTCTATTCCTGCCACTTCCTGGATTTATGAAAGGATATTCATTTGGGGTTTTGGGACTTGGTTTAACAATGATAAAGTTAATGTTATCTTATCCTTTGACCAGCTGTTTTGGCCACTTTCACAGTAACATAGATAATGTTGCACGCCAGCTGTTAGCTTAAATTGGAGTAAATTAGAAGAAGTTAAATTGAATAAGACATCACAAACACATCAGATTTTCAGGATGTCTGCAAAAGTAAGATTTCCATCATGATTATTTAGCAGCCCCTCAATTTGCACATGAGCATCATTAGGATTTTACACTTTTGCAGTTACATAATAACCTACTTTTTACAGTGTTAATTGGTGTGCAATAATAAATAATCACATTTGTTTGATAATTCAGCAGTTGGTGCAACGAATGATCAGTTGTCCAAAAAACTCGATTTGTACATCAATTTGTCAAAGTCATCATTTTTTTCCTTCATCATTTTAACTATTGATTGATCTGCCAATTATTTTCTTAATTACATTCTTATCTCAAAATGTCAGAAAAAGCTGAGACCAAAAGTGCCTGAGCAACATTCAGAAACACAAAGAGGCTACATTTTTTTGTCACATTACAAAATGAGAAGCTTAAAAAATTCTCATAAGTGAGAAGCTGGAAATCAGAAATGTTTGACTTTGTGCAATGAAAATGACTTGATGTTTGGTCATTTGAGCTGCAGTAAGAACCTGTTGAATAAACTATCATTTCACATTAACGCAATACCAAAACCTGACCCGGGATCTGCGGTAAATGACAGAATAACTTCTGTGATTTCATAAAGCAACCACTGTCATAACTCACAGCCTCTTATAAACTGATGACAGTGTCAGCGTTATATTTGGTTTGCTCAATTCTCAGACGTGTAGCTCTTTAGCTTGGCGCTAAGGAGCGTAGTGTGTCCTAGCCTGTGTAATTGATGCTGATGTGAAGTCGCAGCCCTTTGCGTGGATGTGCTGTGAAACGTGTGGGTGCGCCGCTGTCTGCTGCTTGTCCTGAAATCCGATAATCCTCTGGAGTCTTCATATGTTTATTTGGTTTTCGGCACCCGGCCACACCGAAGTCGTACCTGACATCACTTTTTGTCTGTTGGCAGTAAAAAAAATGAGTCTGTGGTTTTTGGATCTGTTTGACAAAGTTTTACAGAACCCACTCTGAAATATAATGAGGACTCGCATGCATTGAAATGACTGCTGGATAATTGGTAATGATGTTTGAATGTTCCTCTGTATATGTGTGTACATGTGTCCCCAGGGCTGTGCGGATTGTATTTAGCTGTCTCTGCCGTCTCGTTTGCCCTTTAATATCTATCTGTACCAATTTAGGAAAAGGTCACCGCTTCTGTAATGCACTGTAACGTTCCTGAGATTGATCTGTCTCTGTGCCCCCTGTGTGCATGTGTGTTTGAGCACTCTGGTGCGTAAAACTGTGTAAGCTGTTGCTTTGTATCTAGCAAGCCTGTGTATCTTTTGCTATATTTTTAACTCTTCCTCTCGTGATCCTTGGCCCTCCTCTGCCTCTGTCTCCCTCTCCTTTTCTCTCTCTCTCTCTTCGCTTTCTGGTTAAAGAATTAATCCTGCAGTTGTCTTTCCCTCTCCCCTGCTATAAATACATCCACAGCACACCATCAGCGGCCAGCACTGCCTCGGCTCTGATGCACAGAGCCTGCTTCGTCTGTCTGATGCTGCAGACCAACAACACAGGAAAACCTGACTGATCTCGGGGCCAGATTCTATTCCAAACAGGCATATCTTCAATAAGCCCTCGGCCTTAGGCGGCCTGCGGCCATTTTCAGCAGTCTGAAGTAATTAGGACCCCTGGATACTCACTGAGGTATTTAGGGTCTAATTGAAGACCCCTGGGGTGCACGCTCTGAGTGATGTTTTGCCCGGTCTGTGTGAAATTCCCTCTGCTGGTTTTGCTAATGATTCCTGCAGAATCTGTGCATGACAGAGTGTGAGAGCCTTTTGTGTGTGTGTGTGTGTGTGAGAGAGTGTGAGTGAGAGTGAGAGTGAGAGTGAGTGAGGTTGTGTAAGAAGCACACACACACACTCTCACACACACATAAACTCACAGGACTCCCGTAGGTGTCTCCTCTCTGGCGGGGAGCTGGAGGCTGTGCCAAGATGGAGGAGGGGAGTTTGGGAACGCGTCCAGCGCTCTCTATCCTTTGCTCACACTGATTTAAGCAGAGGATTACATGGCCCAGAACAGTGAGGGAGGACACCTGGCCAGAATAGGTGTTTGTCATCACGCTGAAATAGCCTCATTGGAAGAGCAACAAACCACTTGCGCTCGAGGGAGTGGAGGGATTTGGGCGAAATATGCCACAGATTTGTTTTATCCTTCTGTTTTCGCTCTCTCTCTCTGTAGTTCAGCGAAGCAGGCTCTCACATTTGTTGCTCGCCGCTCTGATGCGTCTGTCAAATAATAAAGGCCGCAGCAAACACTTACTTAATCAGCAGAAAATGTCTCCTGCCCTCCCTTGTTGCCTCCCCTCCTCCACCTCCTCCACCTCCTCCACCTCCTCCACCCCCTCCCCGTCCTCTTGTGCTTTACTCTTCTCCTTGGACCTCTCGCTTTTTTCCTCCACTGGAGTTTAAAGCCTCATGTTGGCTGGAAGAGTGAGGAGGGGTATGTATGTGTGTGTGTCCACGTCTGTGTGTGTTTGTGTGCCATCTCTGACGGCCTCCAAAACCAGTAGAAGGAGAAGAAGAAGAAGAAGAAGTAGAAGAAGGCAAAAAATAAAGAGAGCATGGAGGGAAAAAAGGGAGAAAATAAAATAAAAACTCAGTTGGAGAGCCGAGTGGGATTTCAGACAGCATTTTTTAAGAGGTGAAAAAGTAGGCCTGCACCCGCCGTCAACTTTACTTTCATATTTTCTCCCTCTGCAACCGCCCACATCCCTCCCCACACCCCCACCCCCCTCCACAAGTTCCATGGAGAATTTCAGACATCTCCGACTTCTCGCAGTTTGATCCTCATTTTGAATTCTATCTGAACTTCTATCATAGGTGTGTGTGATCATCTGTCTAAGCTGATGCATACTGTATGTGTGTGTGTGTGTGTGTGTGTGTGTGTGCATTTTTCAAATTCCTTACATGAACTGAATCTGTATGCTCTCTTTAATGCACTGGAAGTCTGAAATTATGGCTGCTTATACACTGACAGATTATGTATAATGAAGTATACGTTTACTTACCCATGCAAGGCCTTTTTAAAGTGTGTGTGTGGTGTGTTAAGGATGTACGTAGGGGGACTTCAGTCGGTGATTCATGTGTCTCGCTGAGCATGTAATGTGACTTGCATGTATTTTGCATGTAGAGTGCTTGTTGCAATGGACGTGTATATGTGTTGGTGTGCAGATATTTATGAGCTGCACACACAGTCATATTAAAATTTAATCGGTGAATTTAACATATGCCTGGCTGAGATTTTAAAAGCAAGTTTTTATGTAGTTTGTGAAATGGATGAATCAGCTGGCAAAGCCAAGTAATGCGTGCTAAATGTGATGTCAGTATTGTTGACCAATCAGAAGTCTCGCTGATTAGTTGTTGATTATTTACATAACTCCAACACTGACCAGTTGAGATATTGATAAATGAGAAAATATTTGACCAAATTAAATGACCAATTAAATGCCTTCCTGATTTTCAATCAGAAGCCTCTTGGATCAGTGCCGTTAAAAGTTCCCTGTCTTCTCTTCCTGTCATTGTTCGTCCAATATTCAATTTCCTTTTAGCTCTGTTTTGGTCTCCACCAACTCCAGAGGAAAGAATATTGACCCCCTACCACTTTCAAACCTTTTTCACAATAATAATGTAGTTATTTGTAGTTATTAAGTCTTAATTAGAAATGTTGCTTTCTATAGCCTAAATAGACCAGAGTGCAACACACACAGTCTTGGGATTTTTTTGACTCAAATATGGCTTTCTTTGTCTATATGATAAACCCATAGGTGAAATGCTCACATGCATCCTTCCAGGCCTTAAGGGGAATGTAGGAAATTATTAAAGTCCCTCTTCACTAAAATAGATGTTTCGATTATGTTTATGTCCCCCAAAATATGAGAACTTTTCTACACTGACAGAGTGTAAATGTCAGCACAAGTGTGACAGTTTGCATTAACACAACCACGAATGCTGCATCATCTACTAATAGTTATAAGCTAACAAGCTAAAAAAACAACACAAATAGAGGAGGCTTACTGCACTTACCATACTGTATCTGTAAATCTATATTATATGGTCCCTGATTTTGGTAAACAATAGGCTACCTCCCACAGTCCCGTACATTTTGGAGCTCCAGTCAGACTTTCAAACATGAAGCCCATAGCTGAATTTTTCCTGTGTTTCCTCTAGCTAGCCCTCTTAATGCGCACAGCTGTCAAACAAGTCAAACTAACACAAGTAGTGGTGGTGGGCCGAGCACAAAGGCTGTGATTTATACATCCAGAATTCTTTAGTGAGGAAGAAACAATGGAAGTGCTTCCAGCCAGAGCTTTTCTTTACTTTTGACATTAGAAAAAAAAACATTTAAATCATGTGCTATCACATACTTAAAATAATAAAGAAAGATCAGGGGAACAACAACGTATGTATCCAAGACACTTCTGTGAGCTCACTAAACTCTCTGAGGAGAACACAACTATGGTGAAAAACAATGAGTACAGGCTGTAGCTGGTATTCATGGAGGCGTGTGTGTGGGTGTAGGGCTTTGTTATTGTGCAAGGAAATCTTTGTTACATTCAGAATTTAATGTTAGTCTGTGGTGATTTATCGCTGTTAGTCACTGAGCCTTCGCTCTTGGCTCCAGCAGGAGGAAATGAGTGAGTGTTTATCATATACAAATCCAAATGTCTTTTGCAATATATACCAAAATAGTTACAGTGATGTTTTGTTGTCCATGTCATGCAGCCGTGCAGAGTATGTCTGTGTTTTAAAACTCAGCTGCCACCTGTTGCATACACACTCTCATGCACCAAGGTTGTTCGAAGAAAGCAAAGGTTCTTTTTTTTTTTGCATAATGTGTTGAACCCAATCCAGGCACTGATTCACTGACAACAGTAATAGATCAGTTTACTGGCAAAGACAAACTCCTGACGCACTATACGATGTGTGTGAAATTCAGTCACACTGCCACCGCCACGTTGAAAGTGCCAATTATTGATGAATAACAGAAGTGACAATCAGAAAGAGGTGGCAGGAGAGAGAGAGAGAGAGAGAGAGAGAGAGAGAGAGAGAGAGAGATGGTGAAAGTGAGTGAGGCTGAGGCAGAGCTCAGACTGCAGTAAGGTGTAAGTAGACGACCCAGTATGAGGTCTGTTCTTAATGAGGGACTTTGTTTAAGCTGTTAAACTGCAAACAGACTGAGCACAAAGAAAACCCTTCTTTGTGTGTAGCCTGCTACTTATTTTTCTACTCTCTACCGCAGATTACAGTATGACTACAGATTTAACCTATGCTCTGCTCATTAAAGCTTTACATTTTCCCCTCTGCACAAATGGTGGTTTGGGTTGGTTCGTCCTGGGAAAACCCTTTCTTTTGTGCCCGGAAAGTTATGCATTATTGCATGTTGCAAAAAATAACAGCAGGGTACCACTGATCCCAGCTAAAACATGTATTTTAAAGCACTGGTGCAAATTGGTGCAAATTGTTGCTGCTGCTGTAGTTGCTACAAATGTGTCTCTCCTCGACAACATCAAAAAAATCCAAGCTTTAAATAAACCGGTGCAAAATGCACCCTATAGTGAACCGAGGTCCACTGGGAAGTCTGTACAGTTGCTATATTTCACTGCTACACTGAGTTTTTGCCATGGATGTATTGATTTTTAGCCTCAACAACACACCGAAGAAAACAACTGAGAGTTTATTAGTCTTGTGTGTTCACATGAGAGAACAAAGATTTTTCAAAAATATCAACACACAGCTTATTCTGCCTTTGTCATAGCAACTGTAAACACTTTTACTACACTGTCATATTTGAGACAAAGAAACCCATGCATACTGTTTATCTGTATACAGTATGTAGGACTTTTAAGTCTCTTAAGTAATGTACGCTTGTTTACTCTCATGCTTTGTCAGAAGGTGACAGTAATACAAGTTACATTGGTCGCCATCTGCCATAAAATGGATAATTAATTCAATTAAATTGCTCTCTTTGAACACTTTTGTATAGTTATAGTAACAGACTGTCTTCACCGTACTACTGTCTGATTTTGGGCAGAAGAATTTACCAAAAAACAGACAAAATACAAATGAACAAAGTCAAAGATGTCTTTGACTGTTGGCTTCAAAAGTTTTGTAGTTATTATGACAACGCCATTCTTGTGAAATCTAAAGGCCTTGATAATTGCGTAGTGAAACTTTTATATTGTGACAGTCTTGACTGACAGATTTGTTTCAAAACATCTGTCATATTTGGGAGGAAATGACTCGTTCTGCAAGGGAAAAAAAATGGTACTTTAATAGTCACTTCATTCCCAACACAGCCCACTTTGTTTGAAACAAAGTAGTCACTGGTGCCTCTATTTTCCCCATTGCTGTATAATGAAGCCTTCATAGAAACAAGCTTTTTTCCTCTAATTTCTCTGTTTTGCAGTTAAAGCACAGTCAAAACTTCCTCTGTGTTTACCTGCTGTGTTTCGTCGATACATGTACAGTTAATAAAACTCAACACTTCCTGCCGTATTTCCACATTAGCATTCCCTTCAATAGAAGGTTTTATAATGTGAAAAAGTGCTGGAAGTGTTGCCCTGCACTGACGCTCCAAAGCTTGATATTGATCAGGAAAGACTGGAATCCATTAGGAAATAAAGGCTGGTATTTGTGTTGAAAGGACAAACTAGAAGCAGCTACAAGTAGGACATGACTCTGGGAATGTACATTATGATGAATTTACCATTGGAGACATTGTAGTAGGCTACAGGTAATTCCATCCGTCTCATATTTTTTCTTGTTGGCTAATGAGACATATTTCGGATATTATATTTACTGCAGAAGAGTACCACAGACAGAAGATCCAAGGGAAAAACTTCACGGCACTCCAGACGCCAATTATCGAGTAATCATATAATGAATGGAAAGTCCTCTAGTGTGTCTTTGAGGTGTCTGCCTGTCTGACCAGTGAAAAGTCAGCTGCCTAATCTAAACACAGGGAATAGATTGAATCTGAGCGCTGTGTCTTTTGGACTCACAGTAGAGCTCTGCAGACCGAAGCTGTGGTTTAGATGGCTGCTCTCTGGTAAAGCCATCACGCATTGGTAACTTGCATAACTTGGTCTCTTTAAGTAACCCAGTTACATACAATGATTTTTGTGGGCCGGACCAGGCACCTGCCTGCCTGTGTGTGTGTGTGTGTGTGTTTGTTTGTGTGCGTGTGTAAGTGTGTGTTTTGGCAGTGAAGGACTGGCTAACCTGATACACACACGGTGAGTCTCTGACCACAGTGATTCAGGGGCAAACCGCAACCTCCACTGTGGACTGCCAGACAGCAGCAGGAAGCACTCTCACTGTCTCTGCATGTGTGTGTGCGTGTGTCTGCGTGTGTTTGGCTGTGTGCATTTGTCAGCATCTGTGTGTGTTTGCCTGTGTGTGAATGCACAATTATATTTTGGATGTTTATAAATCTGTCTTGATTGATTTAAATATGGACATTGATGTGTTTGTTCGTGTATGTGAGACAGCTGAGCACAAATTGAGTGAAAGCTTTAAACCTCCGTGTTTTTTTTGGAGAACTCTTTTGTATGTGTGTCTTTGTGATTTAGGGCGAGGCAGCAGAAGACGAATTTTACACACTTGTTTTTTGTTGCTTTGCTTAATTTCTCTTGTCAGACTGTGGCCACTCCGGTGGCCTAGTTAACAAATTAATGTGAATCCTGTAAAAACCACATGCTAGCTCACCAGCGGAGGAAAAGGAAGGAAAGTGAGAAGAAAAGAGAAACGAGGAGCTGCAGAGGCATTTGATTGCAGGAGGTAGTGAAATGGAGAGGAAGAGAGGGAGGGTAGTCTTTAACAGATGTCCTCTTTAAGAACTCATCTGTGGCCGTGTACAAATTACTATACTGTACTCACGTTTGTGTCTCACATCTATACAATCTTTGTCCTCTTCTACTCGGATCTCTTCTCTCGTATTGTTTGTGGTTTCGAATGCAGTCACGTATGTGTGTTTGTCTCCAGACAGAAAATTTGTCACTGATTTTCAATCAATTATTTGTACAGCAAGAACAATTAGAGCAGATAAAACCCGGCAGTTAATTACCACAGCATCAGAAAACAGCTTGACACGATTAAGATGTAAGAAAAACAAAACAATTCTGTCACTGTCATCTGCAGATAATTATCAGGAACGACGGTTTGGTTAGATGATTGGTCGGATGGTTTCATGGTTGGCTGTTTTGGTAGATAGTTGGTTTACTGCCTGGGGTGGATGATTCATAGGTTGACTGGTTGGCTATTAGCGCACTGACTCAATGAGTATTTGAGCTGCTAATTATTTGACTGGTTGACAGGGTGGTTGCCTTATTTATTTTGGTGTTTCGGTGCTTGAGTTATTGGTTTGGTGGTTTCTTGACAGCTTGGTGGATCCGTTGGGTATTTGGTTGGTTGGTGGTGCCAATTCGTACTTGGCCAGTGTGTTGTCAGGTTGAATATTTGACAGGTTTATTGTCTGGCTGGTAGGCAGGTGCTTGACTGGACTGGCTTGATGGTTAGTTGGTTGGTTTGGTTGGATGGTTACTTGAGTGGTTAGTAGGTCCTGGAACAGCACTTGGTATTTATTAGGGTACCTATCCATTGCATTGACGCAGAGTTATGTTAATAAATCTGTGCCAGATATCTGTACTTGAAAATGCATCTTTAAATTGTAAAGAAAATTAGAGTGAGCAAGATGCAGCTTGTTAAAATTATGGTGAGTAGTGGTTAGCCAAAAGCAGTTGCAACACTTTTCAAAACTTTACACAGACACACTTAAGGCAGAATTTGTAATGAGAAGTGCAGTGGTGCTGAGCGCGACACCTTACACCATTATTCATTTAAGGAGAGTATAAAAGCAGAAAATAGGTAAAGTTGAGTGCATAAAGATAGTCAGGAAACAGTAGAGTGAACAGAATTCAACCCTAGTGGTTAGTTGGTTTGCTGGCCTCAACTAATATCCTATTATTGATAAATATCTATTCATAAATATACAGATTAAGTAAAACATTTGAAGATATATTAATACTGGATTTTTTCTTGTTGTCACTTTGG
>JAPZDY010000014.1:14688398-14715092 GCA_029783645.1 Ctenochaetus hawaiiensis | reverse complement strand
TGTTCTACTGTACAGTAATGTTTCCACCACTGCTTCTTTTTCCTCTGCTTGCCCTTTTTATTCTCCCCCCTCCTTTGATTCGTACCATACTCCTTCCTCCTCTGCTTTAACCCCTTCTCCTCTCCCATACTCCCTCCCTCTCAGGCCTTTGGATGGTATCTGACCTCTCTCTACCTTCCCTCCCTGTCTTTCCCCCTCCCATTCTTTCTCCCCATCATCACTCTAAATTTTTTTTCTTGCATTTTCATAACTCATATTGCAGCAATTTGCGCCATCTCTTCTGATCAAAGCAGAAGCGCTAAGTTCAGTCGCATTCCCGTCCCTAAGAGGGTCAATGGAATCATAGCTACTTTCTCTTTCATCCTCTGATCTTCCTGCCTCTCTTCCCTTCTCTCTCTGTCTGGCTATCCGGCTCCATCGCTCTGCTGTTTGTCAGGGAATTTACATCCCTGCACCCCTCTCCCAGTCGATCCATTTCCCCTTCCTACTTTTTCCTTTTTTTTTCATTTCGTTTCACTACCATTTGCCGTCTCCGTCTCCAGTCAGTCAGCTGAGTAAACATGGCCGTTTTATCTGGATTTTTCTGACGTCAGAGAGCCGTCCCACAACCTCCTGTGAGGTCACAGGGTCATTATTTCTGGTTCCCCCCCCGGGAGACCTCTGAGAAGAGACCAATGAGTCGTGGCCCGGAGGGAGCAGCCCTGGCCCACGCAAAAACAGAACGGGACAGTGTTTAAATAAAGTTGCATTGCTGAGGTGCCAGAACAGCAACCATTTCTGCTCTATTTTATCAAATAGCGCAAGACAACTTGAAAACAAAGCCAGCTGTGACAGTGTTTAGATGGTGACGGAAATCTGCGATCTCATATGACTGATGATGTATGGAAGGTCGCAAGGGTCACTTTATGGAGAGTTTACTTTCTTTCACCACGAGTGTAGAGCTTCAAATATCTAGCCTGTCCTACATTTATTTTAAGTTGATATGAAAAATCTAAACTCCACTCACAACCTTTGACCTTAAAGGCACGAAAAAGTTATTAACTGCTCTTAGTGAGTGTGTGTCGATATCCACATTAGTCAGTTTGTGACAGACTGGGAGAGGAAGCAGTTAACTGGTAGTGCAGATTTTTCGACGTATAATTTCTCACCAGGAGTTAAATTCATGTGCAGCTATTTTAAACAGGAAAAGCTGTGATTTATCAGCGCAGCTCCCTCGTGTGACTGTATATCACAGTGTGAACGTGGAAGCAAAAGAATGTGGTGTTCTTTTAACCTTCCCTGGCTGAATAAAGGTCAAAGCAGTCAGATAATGATGAAGGTGTGTGTGTGTGTGTGTGTGTGTGTGTCCTGTTGCTGTGTGTCTTCACCGTGCTCTTGTGTGTCTCCTGGATGCTGCTGTTTATCTCGTCCTAATCACTGCAGCCTCAACTTCAGTACTTTAACTGCAGACACAGCACACTCTCCAGACCCTGATAACACAAACACACACTCGCGTATATGCACATATGCACTTGAGTACAAGTATTTGTGTACATAGATATACACACACACTCTTTACGTGTACACACTTACACCAATAGAAAAATGCACACAAAACCCACAAATATAGTTGTGTGGACACACTTGTGCACGAGTGGACATGAGGCTGCCAGAGGCTAATAAAGTCATACCTGCTATCTCAGTGGGAGTGTGTATGTCTTCCTCTGCGCGGGTGTGTGTGTGAGTGTGTGTGCGATAAGTGAAGTAGAGTAGAAGTTTAATCCTAATCAGCAGACGTCTCTCTCAAATGGCTCTCGTCAGCGTCCACTCACAGCACCGCCACATCTCCACAACAAACACACAGCCTCTCAACAACAGACAGACGGACACACAAACAGGGATAATTGAGCCAGGCATACACACACACACTCATGCATGTACACCCAGACACACACACACACACACACATAATGACAATATATCCCAGAGAGGCAGAACTCACATTTGTCAAGCTCTTCCACAGAGAGGAGAATATATAAGTTTAAACACACTTGAAATCAGTTTACCCACTGATTCAGTCTGAGTAGCCTTTTTATGAGCAGCACTTGCACGCTGTATTTAGATAAACTGATGTGTACGTCATAAGTGGCAGTGTAAGCTGATTTAAGTTGGATGATGGCAGTGTTTTAACTCTATCAATCATAATCTGTATTTTTTAAGTTGTCAGGCTGTTCCATTTACAGGCTTATAGAACAATTACTACAACTACATGGCTTAGGACACTCAGAAATGCGATCACTTACAAGTTCTCCACAGTGCACCGTTGTGTAAACACACATTCTTGCCTGTGTATCCAAAAGGTTTTCAACACAGCAAACATCTCTATATAATGTCTGGAGGAAAGTGTAACTGCTGCAGGGATTAATAACAACATTACTGGACAGTTTTAGTCTTTAGTAAAGTTAAAAAAAAAACAAAACATTAAGAAACAGTCATTCCATTGGTTAGATGACAAAAATTAATCCACTTTTTATAATTGATCACTGTAGTCCCTTTTAAAGCAAAACAAAACAAAAAAAATTATATTTTCCAGCTTTACAAAGCTGAAACAAGATTTATTTAAAAAAAAATGTGAATAAATCAGATTAATTGTTAATGTTGGAAATTTAAAATCTCATTTCATTTAGTTGTGCCACCTAAAATGTATACAGTCTTGGTAAAGAAAGATTTTTCTCACTTCTGTGCTTGTTTGCTTTCTGTTTTTCTTCACTTCCCATCAGGCTTTGGGTAATGCCAGCAGTGGAATAGAATTGTAATTGGCCGCTTTGCAAAAATGTTTTCTTTGACCTTCTTTCTCTGGTCAAAACACAAACAGACGCTCAAGCACACACATGCACGGACATACAAAATACGCAAACAGGAAGTGCAATGCACAAGGTGAGAAAGTGGTTTGGCCTACATAAAGCTTCACGTGAATCTCACTTTTAATGTTGCTATTAAACAAAAGCCATGAAGGCAGGACAGCATGGTCTGTGTAAAAACGAAGCAACTATATATCACCATCCATCATGGGTCCCTGAAAGCTACTGGACCCTCTTGTGCTGCACTGGCTGCTCCTATTTTATCAATATCTGTGGTTAATGCAACAGTGTGAAGTTGACATAAACTGCTACGGACCACCTGATCAACATTGTGGTGAATCTGTGCCGGTGACAATCATGCAACTGCTTGTTTTTGTTTGCACTGTGATCTGATGTAGACAACAGTCATCTGGATGATTTTTGATAGAGTCGTAACATTGAAAAAAAAGGGGTTAAAAACATTACTGGAAGTACAACTTTGTTTCAACAGGTGCTTTACTTCCCTGAAAGCATCACATAGTTTGAAACAAACCAGCACAGGAGCAGTTATTTTGGTTCCTTCCCCCTTGTCAGGAGTGATAGAGAGGACATTCTGCTGGGTGCAAACTGCGTTAGATAATCCCTGAAGCAACCCCAAGCTGTAACAATAACAGAGCTATCATCACCAAAACCATTCACACTCACACACACACTCACACTCACACTCACACACACTTCCATAGCTGCACATAAGCTCACGTCCCCATCAACAGTCAGATCAGTGTGGGAATGTTTGTGCCAGCACAAGCGTCTTGTGCTGTGTTGATGTTGTGATTATAGAGGGTGTTTAAGGTTGAGGATGACTCATCTTACATACACACACACACACATGCTCACGTACACACACCGCGCACCCACAGTAATCTAGATAAAGATCATCACTCACTCGCCCTCTCCTCCTCCCTCTCGTCCTCTGACAATGCTTACAGCTCACCAGGATTTATCCTCACCATGTCACCCGTTTAAACATCTTTATATAAACGCTTTCGTTCCTACATGCTGCTCAGAGATAAAAAATAACTGTTATAAGAAAAAGTTTAATTAATTAAAATTCTCACCACAATGAGTGTTAAAGTGGTCTTTTTTTTTTTTATCTCTGCTGCTTTTATTAAAACCAGTGAAGTTTGTGACTCGCTGAGGGGGATTCTGGGTTTTTTCTAAAAGCAAAAAGTGAACGCTCCTGTTCTGTTTTAGTCTCTGCACGTCCAACTTGTTTAATTTTTCGATCCTGTGCAGGATATCACTCACAAGACATGCCTAAACTGTGTCAGATGACTATGCTTAAGAAGACTGATCATTCTCTGGGCTTGACAGTCTAATTTTTCTAAGTCTTGTTTTGCTTTGCTACTCACATTTTCACTCATTGAGGATCACGTATTTATATAGGCATGTATACACACTCAACATGACGCCTCACCTCTCAGGTTTGACTAAAGCCTTTGGGACAGATAAATCACTTTACAGTATTAGAGGTTTTTCCTACTAACTGTTAAAAGTCTTTTTCATCTGTACCTAAACTCATTCATAGACGGAGCCATATTTACAAAGTCAGTTTAAGTGGACAAATGTCATTTTATCAGGTTTAGGAATAAAAAAGAAAAGGACCTAAAACATGGCACTAAGGCTAGCAGGTAGAAAGTAAACTTTAATAACAAAATTTGATGACAAAATAACAAAACCTAAGAGAAAAGCTAAAAAAAAATCGAGGAAAAACCAAAAAATTGAACTAGGTACATACCAGGATGATACAAACAACACACACAGTGATGCTGACAGGACACAAGGAGCAAATACTGAAGTGGGTAACGGACACAGACGAGCTAACAATTCACAGTAGGGACATACATTGACTAAATACACAGGTGATAGTCAGGTGAATGGAAAAAGTAAAGGCAAATAAACAGAGCAAAGACAGGAAAGGAAACAAAAGTGACACATTAGGACAAAACTTCTGCAATAAAACAAGAGACAGATTAAACTAAAATACAAACCGTGACTCGCGTTTTAACCATAACGCTGACCATAATAGGAACAAAACTTTAGTTTATCACCTGCTTTCTTCGTTTTCAGTGAGACATCTAGTGGAAAAAATTCCATATTGTGTATTTAAGTGTACATTAGAAATAGTCTTAAATTTTTACAAGTCACAACTATATTTGATTCAAAATGATTAAAAATGTTTTGACAACAAACTCTTTTTTAGTGTCAGATTTCTCAGGTCTTTATTATTAGAGGTTGTATTTGTGGTGTGCGAATTTGCCAGCAAAGGAGCCAGGTGCCCTTCTCTAGGAGCTGTGTTTTGATGCTTAGAACATTTGTTTCAAAGTTTATTTTTATTGTCATTAGCATGAAAAAATCAGATGGAACTCAGCTTTTGTCTCTGTTCCAGTCCTGTCCCTTTGTCCTTTGTCCCAGAGGTGCTGCTTCTATTACAGCCGCACTGGGCCCATAGGTCATGTTGTGTGGACAAATGTCATTCCGTTAGATACCAGAGTCCAAAAAACATAACAAAAGCAAAACACTAAGGCCAGCAGGTAGAGGAACAAAAAGGTACACTGTAATAGCAAAGGCTGAGAACAAAGTAGCAAAAATTGATAGAGCAGGTTAAGAAAAAAAATGAAAAGCAAAAAAGAAAATACAAAAACTGGACTGAGCACAAATCAGAGTAACAGGAATAACACAAGCAGTGATGCTGTAGTGACACAGGGAGCAAACACTGAAGCTGAACTTGGTTAAGAGCAGGACTACAACCTGAAAAAACTGACAGAAAAAGTATTTGTTCCTCAAAACAACTACTTTTTTACTCATGCATCATTTTTAATGAGTAACTACCCACCCTGTGAGTCTTGTGGTCCTGGACAGGTATTGCACATTGCGTGTGTGTTTTTATCAGAGCAGCCTCCTATAGCTGAAAATAATGTGAGGAAAGTGCATTGGCTGGAGAACAGAAAAGTAAGCTAAAGTAGCTTATAAAGATCTGTAGAGATGAGGGGAAATTCTAGCTTGTGATAACTGTCCTTATATCAAACATGAAGTGCAGTCAGAAAGTTCTGAGACTGGCCATTATCCCCTTCAAAGTGGTCTCACTTCCACTTCTGCCTTCCTCTGTTTTCTCACTAGCTTGCATTTCCAGAATTTTTGCAAGATTTGGCTCAAGAATTAAACTTATTTACCACCTCAGACATTTTCTATAACCTTATCCTGCCTTACCCAAAAATCTGGAAAATTTGTGAACCAAGAGATAGGCCCTCTAACTTTCTAATTTTCTACCTCATTATTAGCATGAAATGCTCAGTTGAAAACCCAGATTTGGTCTCTGAGTCAGTCGTGTGCTCTGTACTTAACCCAGATTTGCTGCCTTTTTAACAGCCACACTGGACCTTATAGGTCTAGCTCACTTCACTGTCAAATGCTAAATCAGTTCTGTTGTTCTTTAAATACAAACAGACAGGGAGAGGCAGTATAGAGGAATGAAGAAAAGGATGGTGGCCATCGAGATAGACAGATGGAGGGAATGCGCCACCGAGTCCCGAGCAGTGGGAAAGTCCTGAGGGAGAGATTTGTTCTGCTCCCCTCTGCTACGCTTCACTTTCCCTCATTCTCACTCCTTCCCTGTCTACTTTTATCCCTCCTTCTCTCTGTTTGACTTCCCTGGTTCGGATGAAATTTGTTGTTGTGTTCTCTGCTAATGCTATCTGTTGCTATTCTCAGAGGGTTACTGGCTGCAAGGATGGACAGTGTGTATAAACTAGCCTCAAGTGCAGCATCGCATCAACACTGCCATTGCTGTGTGTGTGTGTGTGTGTGGTGTGCAGAAGGGAGGGGGGGTCTTTGGGGAAAAAGGAAAAGGCCAGAGAGACAGATAGCATTCACATAGACAAGAATGTCTTTACTCCACATTCACACAAGACAATTAAACTATCTACTTGTTGACAGAAACTCCCGAAGGACCCTGACTCGTCTGACTTGAAAAACTTATTGGACAAAATCCCTCCACTAGAAATTTAGTTCAGCGAACACAAAGCAAATGTCACTTTTGAGCACAAAGGGGGAACAGCTCGGAGCAGTAATCTCCCGTTCTGGTGGCAGCCATTTTAGAGGCTCCTCTCTTCATGGTGGCATTGTGGTGCAGTCCTAGTTGATTAACATGTTGTCAGTAGCTGTGGCTGCGTCTCTCTGCTCTCTGTGAGCCACTGTGCAAAGACAAGAGACATAGTTGAGTAATATACGACTTCAGAGACCTATGATTGGTTTGAAGGCAGGGCTTTATTGTATGTTGTGAATACAGTGCATATGGTTTTCATTTGGGTTGCTTTTTTTTTCCCAAGCTGGAGCGCACAGACACAGACATTCAGCCACACGCATGCAGACAAAACATGGAGAAACATGCATGCAGGAAATGCACATACTTGTTTATGCTAAAGGTGCAGATACTGTATACACCAGCAAATCACCCCCCCAGAGGTACATGTTTTCCTTTAAGATCACTTTATTCACTGATCCCTGCCCTTTGGCCTTCTGACCCCACTATGGTTTATTCCTTATGGTTGCTCTTGCAGTTAATTGGCAGTCATGGTCACTGTGCCCTTATTGAGTTGCTTTGATTATATATCCTTTGCTGGTCATGGAGTCATTACTTTAATAGGCCTCTGCTGACAACTATACCATAAACTGAACTGAGGCAGGATATGTATACTTTCTCTGATGACTTTTGACACATCTTTGTCTCTGTAATCCAGACTCAGAGAAGTCTTTTCTCTGGGCTGAAGTGATGTAACTCGACATAATATTCTGTCTGAGCAGATATAAGCTAGTTCTGATCACCCGGACAAAATGGAGGTGCTAGAATGTTATTGTTGTACTGTTACTAAAGTTAGCATCAGTGGCGGCTAGTCAGTGGAGGGCACCGGAAGAATCAAAGATTGAACACACATGAGCTCTCAGGAGAATTTATGAACAAGCAGAAGCTTTTTTTGGACACATTGTTTATTATCAAAAATGTATGATGTTATTTAACTGCTCCGATGTTGTTTTAAACATTTAAAATACACTAACTGAAAAAAATATTTATTTAAAAATCAGTCTTTGTCATTTTTGGACTATTCCTCAAAACCCCTCATTATATTCATTAACATTACAGCGCAGCCAAATCATTGATGTTAAACATAGGGTGTAATTGCTCAACTGCCCAATGTGAACTATTCCAAATGACTAATTTACCATCTTCTGCTCCTCATCCTATAATTATAAGTTAGCATTAACAAAATAATAAGTTTAACTGACCAGTGTTTCTGGAGCCAACTAACAAGGGTAGAAACACTGAATTTACCAGTCTATTAATCAAGCACATCTCCAATAGTTGATAGAGAAGTGATAAACATCACAATATCAATTCGGCTTCAGCCTTGTTTTTGTGCAGAAAGAAGGAAAACAGTTTCGGGCAATATTCCTACCAAACCATGAGAAAAAATGTCCGCCAGTATGAGGGATTTTTTTTCTGTAAATGTACTTTGGCTCTGACACAAGAAGCTCAAGTGATGTTGTTGAAAGACAAAAACACAAAGCAGGCATCGTTTTCTGAGTCATGGAGTAGTCACTGTCCTTATGAGAAATAATGCCAGTGGTGGAAGGACACAACACACCAGATCTGCACATGTATAAAAAAAGACATGTTGCCCACCCAAACTGTTGAGAGAAGCAGCTTTAAGGCAATGGTAGAAAACACTGCATTCACATTATGTAGTGCCAGGCCGCAAACACTTCACACACAACAAAATCCCCAACTTGTACAGCAGCTGTCGTGAGAAAGAGGAGCAAATGGCACACACGTTCACACACGCACATAGCGTCAGCTGTGCAGTGTGATAGCTTCTATCAACTTTGATAAAACTGTATCTTGGGCACAAATCTGCCTCCACAACCACTGTAGAGTATACTAATAAGTAGTAGATTATAACTTTAAGGCAATTTGTAATTACTCACATTATGCATTTTGATCTCTCTTCCTTTGGAAGAAACAAGGAAAGAATTATTATTTTTTTTTAAATACACAAGTAATGTCATGACTGTAATGCGTAGGTCATATACAGTCTGGAGGGCTGCAGTCTTTTTGTCTTTGTCTTTTTGTTGTTTATTGATGCTGAAGCTAACAGTAAAAATACTTCATACTGGTTGGCAGGAAAGTATGCATTATATTTTGATCACTAAATCCTTCTTACCTAATGATGTCCTTTTTCCTAATGAATTGAACACACCTTGTTGTACCAAGTAAACAAAGAAGTCTGAAAGTTAAAGTAATAGATAAATTATCCTAGTGACTATCCAAAAACAGCTTAATGGTTGAAGTAGTTAGCTGAAAGTAACAAATAAAAAGAAAAAAATACTAAGCCAAAATGAATAGATAAACGTTAAAAGCATTATAAATGTAAAACAGTACTAAAGTAACTAATAAATTGTGGAAATATTAAGATTCACGTAATAAATTGTTGAAAGAATTAGGTATATTATGGATGCATGTTTAAAATAGTAGCCAGAATTAACAAATAAACGGTTGTAGTGGTTAGCTAAAAGTTATGGATAAATGGTTAAAATGAATCAGTATATTTTTTATAAAGTTAATAGTGTTGAAGAATTTCTAGTTTTAAAATCAGTTTATATAAAATATTTTGAAATGATGAGATGTGATGATGCAGGGGTTTATCTGACTGTGGGGGTACATAAAAAGTTAGAAACCACTGATGCACCAGCACACACAATCACGACAAAGTTCAGATGTTGGCAGAGTGCTTAGTACCAGCTCTTTGAAAACAACAGTGGGAGGTAACTAGGTCAACAATACACCAACATGCAAACACCTTATTTTATGAATTATTCATCTCTGCCTCCCATATAAAAGGAAAGTTTTTGTTTACTCGACGACTGATTAGCCACGGTGGGGCTGATATTGGCTGGGGAAACTGTCGCCGTGCTCATTTAATAATGTCTCACACAACAATGTTCCCACATGATAAACAATCCCTGTCAAATATCAGACCTCTATTTCTGCACCGAAGTCAATACAATCTTCACTAGACTCCCCAAACTGCTTTTAAAGTATATCTGAATGCTTGGATAGATTACATAGTTCCAAGTTCTGCTTCAAATTTTGTATTTTTTAAAATAGAACTTGCCAAGAAGCCTGTGAATGGTACTGTAAAATCGGTTTGTTTAAAAGCCAGAATAACCACACACAACAAAAACTGCTGATAAATAAAGTCTTTTCAAAGCCACACATTTATAGTTTCTTCATGTAACCGTTGTCCATTTTTCTTGTGATGGATGCAGTGTGTCTGACCCCTGAGTTGAACCCTCAGGTCTATTATTGAGCACACAGCCGAGCCCAGTTGTGGCTTAATGCATTATTCACAAAGTCAGTAATATTTTGGCCTCTTCCTTACATTGCCTGCTTTCTTTCACAACTGTTTGTTGTCTTGGAAAGAGGGATTTGAACTAAACTCCTGCCCTTGGATAATAAAAAGTTAAGGAGACTGGAAAACAGGAGGACTGACAAATTTTGTAAGTAAAAGAAACAGCCTATTGGACGGTACATACAGTGTCGTGAAAAAACATATGGGTGTTACTCAGTGATACCAAGGATTTGGATTCCCTCGGAGCCATATTAAATCTTATTTATAAAGAAGATGAAGGTCCTTCTGCTTGGTATCTTATAACTGGCAGTTGAGGTAGGGAGCTATAAAGGATTTCTGTCTTTTTCTGTGAGGATCTTTTGTAACAGGACTGTTGTGTTTTTTTTTGTTTATTTGTCTTTGTTGTTGGGTTTTGCTTAAACTATGGAGCTATGTGCTATGATTTGCAAGTAATCATTTTGGTTGACACTGCTAACTTGTGTCTTCTTAGCCCACATAAACTCAGATCCACTGGACCTTTGCAGTGCAACCAATCAGTCAACCGGTCAGTGAATCAAAAAGCACTCTTATGTGTAACTTCAGTATCATTGGTCTAATATGTTGAATTTCTGCCATAATTACATCAATAATAAAAACTTTGTTCTCATGAGATTCATTGTCGAAATTTGATAAATGCAACAAGGCCATTGTGGAATGAAATAAAAGCATCATACAAGTTTAGAAAAATGACAAACTTACTTTTGTAAACAGTGAAAGTTCATGGACAGACCTCCTGATTCAACTTTGACCTACTGCACTTTCAAACTACTGTAATTCATAGAAAAATAAAAAACAAACTAAGACATTAGTTAAGAGGCTTTTTAGGACAAAGAGATTTGCGAGTGTTGTTCAGAGGCATTGTTAAATGCAGGGATGTTTTCATGGCTTTCAGATTAATGAAGTGATTCCTTTGTTGTGCTGTAAAGCAGCTACCTGCTCGTTAAGGGAGGTGTTTATGTTGGAAGGAAGCCTCGGTGTAACAGACCACAGAGGGAGCTGCACAAACAGTGTTATCCCTTGTTGTTTTAAACAAGAAGTCAATCATCTGGCCCCACTTTATCAAACAATGATCATCGTAGCCAGCCTCACGTGCTCCACCACCCACTTTTAACTCTTCCCTCTAATCCTTTTTCTCACTCACCCCAAACTTATTAACTTATGCCTTTTCTTTTTTCTGCTTTTACCTATGCTTTTAAATCTTTGTGCTGTCCTTTTTCCTGCTTTCCTCCTTGCCCTCCATCTGATCTCTGTGTTAGACCAGACCCTAACTTTTCAGACTGCGCTGCACTCTTAAAATGGACACACATGAAAGCAGCAGCAGCATTTCCTTAATATTATACAATGCAGCTCCTCAAGTCGTGTGAAGAAAATTTCCCTCCACTTGAGAAAATGGGGAATTATCTCCACCCCTGGGCATAATTTCCATTTGTTTTAAGAAAATAAATGATTTTAAGACTTGCTCGACCAGAGCGAATGATTGTGTGAAGTTGCATATTATTCCCAGTGCGGGGCTGCTGCATTCATTGCATCCCTCATAATTGTTCCAGCTTTTGAAAAAAAAAAAACATGTACAAGTGGTTTTGTCAGGGTAGGTGGCATCAATAAAAGGTGGCAATACTGCTAAGTATTTGTTTGCATTTGTCAGCCAACAGGGTTGAAGGGGAAATCGGATGAATAAAAAGCTGTTGTTTGTTCATACAGTAAAAGCCGGAGTGGCAGATGAAGCCATGGGCTGCCAATGGATGATTTTTTTCCTGCTTTTAATTCCTCTTTTGTTTCCAGCAAAAATCACTGAACTGTGTCAGGGAGTGAAGCCCACTGTAAGGGAAAGCTCAGTCACACACACATGCAGAAACACACACACACAGCTTGTCTCTATCTTCAGGTTCTTTAGTTCTTTACATCTAGAAGCCCCCCTGCATATTTTAGCATGTATATGAATCTCATGATTTTATAATGGCTCTAATTGGCCGAAGCTCATTGCTCTGGAATAGGCTTTAATCTTTTATGTGTCAGGGTCTCGCCTCACTTGGTGAACCAAAACAAATGAATCAGTACTTGTCCACATTTAACTCATCTGTGTTCATAGACCTTCCCTCTTCTCTTTGAGCGAATGGTTTCACACTTAAAGGGCCATTAAAAAAAAAGTAATGTAAAAATTGATATGTTCATACTTGCAAGAGTGGAAATGAAGAATTACCTGCTCATAGCACTTAGTACTTTTTGAATAGCTGAAGTCAGGAGTTATACTTTAAGTTCAGCACATTTTGGCATTTTTATCAACGAACACTTTGTGTGCAGCATTTTGCATTACATATGAATTACAGTATTTAGAGAATGAACTCGTTTCTATTGAAATGGCATGGCTTCTTCTTTGCCTCCATAAAAAAGATCCAGCATATAGATAAAAACATAAAATTAAGGAAGTAGAACCAGATATGGCAATGTGAAGCAGTTTTAGACTTGAAGGCCTTTAACTGAACTGCATAATGTAAGCCTTGTTACAATACCTTAACTTTAGGAATTTTTACTTTATTGTAGCAGAAAAACCAAACAAAACCAAAACCAACCAAAAAATCTAATACATTCTGCCCCATATTGTGACATCCTTTTTCCTAAGCATTCTTATCCTTGTAAAATAAAGTGCTAGTTTTGTAAATTAGTCTCTAGTTTAAATCATTTAAAATGTAATTTTTAAAGGTACCTCAACCACATTAAATCAGCTTTTTTATTTAGGACAAGGCAACATTACTTCCACTGCTAAGCTAAGCTAGTTATATTTTAGCCATCTTTATTTAGCCTTGTAGTAGCAGAGTTCAAGCTAGTTAGCTTGGACTAGTTAATCTGTTGTTACTTTTTTCATCATAGTAAGATTTTGCTGCTGCCCTGTGTGTGTATTGTTGTACTCTTAAGCTTAGCTTACTATCAATTAATTTTCAGAAGAAAGTTTGCAAATTAGCGTTAGCTAGGGCTAATCGTAGTCTGCAGTCACTGCAGTTTGTTTGTCTTTTACTGCTGTTTTCAAGCTCATACAAAATGAATTTGCAGGTTTTAGTTTCATAATTCATTTAGATGCTAAAACAGATGTCAAAATGTTTAGACAAAATATTCATTCATGGGGTTTTGCATAGGACATTGTGAGCGTTGCAAAATGGAGGCAAAACAAGGGAAGGGAAAACTCCATCAGTGCAGTAAAAAGTCTCAGATTACGTCCATGATCCCTGTTGGTTACTCTGGTTACTTGTAACTACTGTTCCTTTTTGTCAGTAGGGTCTGTGTTAGGCTTGTTATGATTCTTGAGTTTTGCAATATTAAATATGTTTCCCTTTTTTTGTTTTTGTCTGTTAAAGTTGCAGATGTGGCAAAAATGATTTTATCTCTTCGCAGTAGATCACAAAGAAAGTGTTTAGCTTTAAGTGTTCAGGCCTCTTCTGTTAAATTACCTTGCGTGTGTGGGTTTAAAAGTGCAATGAACTCATTTTCATTCTCAGGTTTAAGATTAAAAGAGTCCTTAACGAACAACAAGGAACCTTGTTGTCAGAACCACATTGTTTCTCACTGCGGCTTTTGTTGCTGCCAACGTGTTGTTTTTGTGTCAGACATCTGTCTGCTTGCTTTCTGCTCTCTGTGAGTCCATGTATGTGCTGCATGTGTGAGGCCCAGGTGTGGCTGAGGAAGTGAGACCATTAGCATGTTCACACCATGTCAAAGCTGCTCTCCTCCGGGGCAAATGAAGGAGTGTGATGCCTTCTCCTTCCTCCCAGTATAGCATGTATGGGTTAAAGAAATAACATTAGTTTCTAGTAGAAAACCCTCTTTGTCTTGGTAAAATAGTTTCTTTTCATACTGAGACATCACACATATTGCCCAAACATATTCATTCTGTAGTCCCCTATGTGTTGTAGGGGTGTTGCTGCTGCCATTGAAGGATTTGCTACAATCAACAATGGATTCCGTGAAGGATTTATAGTCTTATTTTAACTTTACCTAATAATACTTTCACTATCTGTCTTTCCATTTTATCTTTTACTAGTAGATTTCATTAGTTTTCTTTTTTCCATACTGACTTCCAATTTTTACTATCTCTGTGACCAATTTCCTTTGAGAGAATACTTCATCTTATTTCATTTCTCTGTTGAAAAGTATAAACAGAAAGTGGTGGCAAATAAGTGGCTTCCACAAAAACAGCCAGATGCAGCCACCGCTGACCCCTCGCTGTTAACCATTTGACAGTTCACTTACCCACTGGATTGGGGTCACAGGGTGCGATTTGTGTCAAATGCATTGTCATGCTCCGGCCCATCTGCTATATGAATCATGAATTGGATGGTGGAATATAGGGCAGAGCTATGGGTCATGTTACATCACCACTGTGAGATATGTCTATGTGTGACAGGGAGAGACAGCGTGGGAGGAGACCTGTGTTTCTGTACGGGGGGAAAGAAGGAATGCACTCACATATGCTTGGCTGCAGATACATTAACATGTCTGTATGCATTAGGGAACATTTGCATGCAAGAATACTGGATGTGCTGAAAGACGGGGGCACATGAGAGCAGAATCCTGTGAAGTATCGAAATAAACCCAAGCACCACTTGTCATGCTTCAACTGTGGAGCTTTATGCAAATTCAACTGGGTAAAACACAGAGCTCCAGCAAGTTATTTCTGTTCTAAGAATGCATTATCCAAAGTGATGAGGACGAGTTTTGAGGTCGCTCCTGCTGGAAAATACTCAAGATGCTCGTGTGTGCCCTCCCACGAAAAAGTCTCTGTTCTCCTCTAATTGCTGCTTCCCAAAAAGCTGCTCTCTGACAGTTTTACACCGAGTTTGACAAAAGCAGCAAGGAAGAACGGAGGATGTGAGGTGTAGATGGGACGAAGGAGCAAGAAGGAAGAAAGAAAAAGGAGTGGGTGTAGAGAAGAGGGTGAGGTTAAATTGCACAGAGTGATCATCAATACCGTTTACTTCCAGGGAAGTGCTGCCAGCTGCAGTTTTACACCCGTATGCTCCGAGGGCTTTAGCATCGTCTTCACTGTGGAGAACAGCGCACCGTCCTCCTACATTAGCTGCTCTTCCATTATGCATCCACCTTATTAATCTCCACTGTTCCGAACACCAAACCCATACACTTTCTCTCCCATGTACCCTCTGTTTTAGGGTATTAAGACTCAACCAAGCCATGTAATCCACTTCTACTGCCACCTTTTGTAGATACGCATATTGTGGTAAAAACGACATATGAAGAATGCGTTTACTGTACAGCCAAGAGAGAATCTTTAAAGAATATACTTTCGAAACGGCATTGGGTATGAGTATCAAAAACTCTTCCAGCTGTAGGCTGGATTGGTGGCTGATGAAAACAGAAGATTCAAATGGTGACCCACAGTCGCAGCATAAAGGGCATCTGTCAAGAAGGAACTTCTCCAGCTGTTCCTGCAGCATAATCCACTTTCCCACTGTTGATCCATATACTCACTGTGCTCCAAGCAGTCATTGCTAATACTACCATCTACTCGAGAGAGTATATATTGCGCCAAGTTATGGAGAAATCAGAAGTGTTTGAAACATACTAAACATACAGATCAGGAAAAGTAGATTAACAGTTTTTATAACTGCTTTTGTCCAAAATAATTACTGCTGCCCTAAGGGAGCAAGCTACAAACTTTTTAGAGCCAACTTTCAAGCCTACAGGCAGGATATACTTCTGGTGGCGTTGGCCTTCGATGTAATTATAGTAATTTGGTCTAGTTCTGTGCCAATTGCAGACTCACTGATGTGATGATGGAGGCACTTAAAGTAATAATTTCACATTTTGGAAAAAAAAAATGTCTATATGTGCTTAGTGGCAAGAGTTGCAGGTCACCTTAGAGCTTCTCTAAAGCTCACTAATGAAGAAGTTATGCATTCAGTGACTGAGGTCACTGTGACTGGCCAAGATGACCTCCTGCATTAAAACCATAAAACAACATATTGTTGTTTTCACACTTTTGTACTCACTGAACAGACTTTGTATTCCATATTAATAAGTGAGCTTTATAGGAGCTGCTTATTTGTTTTTTTTAAAACCTATGCACTGTCTGGCTGTTCCCCTTTATTTCCAGTCTTTATGCCAAACTAAACTAACCAACTGCTGTCCCCATCTTTAACAGACATGAGGTTACTGTTATTCTCATCATCAACTTCTTTGCAAAGAAAGTTTAATACACAAACAAAATGATGTTTAGGTAAAGTGTTGTCCATCACCATCCTCTGTTTAAGGGATTTTGCAGTTGCCATTTTGTGGTTGTGGACCATTTTGAAAGGTAGTAATGTAAATGGCTTTTTGACCTTTTAATGACATCAGACTTCATCAAACCATACTTCATCAAAACCATACTTCACGTGGAGCAATGTGTCAGCTGATGGGAAACTTCATATAGGATCAAAAGCTCCACAAACAGCTAATAAGTGGACCTTAGTTTAAGATTATTTTGTCAGATGCTCGGTTCTTTTGGGATGCTGTTGAGGTCAGTTGTCGAACTCTCTGTGGCTGCCATCGATGCATCAAACACAGCTCAGTCTGACCACAGCCTGCAGGGTTTCTGCCCAGCTATCAGTGTCTCTCTGCGGACTGCTTCATCAGTATAGCCCCCTGGCTCTTGGGCCAAGCTGTTGTCAACTACCTGCAAGCCCCTACTCAAACAAACAATGTGTGAATACACATTGAAAACTACTTAGGGACCAAAGCAGAGCTGTGAGTAAGTAATCGGTGGGTGGTTTACTTGCTGTGTGTACGTGCATGCATAGTTTTATTGAAAGAACAAACAGTACTAAGCAAAGAATCCATTACTGTGGTTTATGAATCATATACCAATCTTAATTTCAAGCCTCAGTAATGAGAGACAGACTCCTGGTCCTTTAGTTGATTCTTTTTTAATAGATTTTCTGTCGATTGCATGCATTAACATGCCAGTGCCCCGAAACACGGAGCCGCATGTTTTTATGATTGTTGTTTTCCCCATCATCAAGAATTTTAGGAACAAATTGTATCATTACTGCAGAGAGATCGTGCTTGGGAGGGCATTTGCAAAAAAGGTTGAAAGTGCTGAACGCCACAGACTGATGTGAGTGTGTGCTTTTTTGAGTCGGCTATCAATTTAGGGGAGCAGCTCGTATGGTATTAAGCTCTCTCTTATGTGTGGATGGATTTTTCTGTCATGATAACAGTACAATAAGCTCAGGGTTGTAAACTAAAAAGCCATTTGCCTGTACAGTGTAAATCGAGGTGAAAGATTTTATTGTCGATATTCAGGCTTACCTGTCAAAGCAGCTCGCTGGAAACAACAGCTGGAGGAGGAGGGGGTAGTAAAAGAAAAATAAAGGAAAGGCTATAGGTGGTGTGTTGCAGTCGGTGAGTGATTACAAATTATCTTAATTATCTTGAGTCCCTTGAGATGCATTAGACTTCATGTGTACAGCACCACTGGGAGTGACCGTCTGTTAACTCTCCCATCTTCACATTTACAATTTGCAGACATGCTTTTTTCTTTATTGGTTCTTCTCTTACCTTTCCTTTCCTTTGTTTAGATATTTTTTTATTTTTTTATTTTATTTCAGTTTCATAGTATCATATCAGTATCATAATTTTTATTAGCTCTTGTATCATTCTCTTTGATATGCTCTTTCTATTTTATTGCTCTCTTTTCTTTTTTATATTCTTTGCTAACTTTTCTTTTCCTTTCATTTACCTTCCTTTCCTTTCCTTTCCTTTCCTTTCCTTTCCTTTCCTTTCCTTTCCTTTCCTTTCCTTTGCCTTACTTTGTTTCTTTATTTCTTTTCCTCTTCATTTGCATGTTGTTTTCTCTCTCTTGTTTCTTTTCTTTCATTTGTCTTCCTTTACTCTCCTCCTAATTCCTACCCTTTCTTTTTTCTCTTGCCTATTCTCTTTTCCCTCCTTTTCTCTCTTTTCTTTCCTTTCAATTATTTACTGTATGTTAATGAGTGTGGATGATGTCTTAGTGACTGTGTGTACTACTGTCACAAAGATTTAGGAAGTGTTTGATTGATGCTGACATGCAGTGACAGCGTCACCAAGTTCAACCAGGGGTCCAAGCGTCATGGCCGCAAGCTGAAGCCAATTTGGAAGCACCAGTAAAGGCTGCTTCATGCCTGCTCCATAAAAATCTCAGACTGCATAGGATCCCCTTCACAAACACTCAACTCCTCTCCTCCAATAAGAAATTTAACTGTTTCTTTCCATAAAATGCTAATTTTTCTACTTTTAATCTATGTTTTGTTGGGGATTTAGAGAAAACAGTAAGATCAGCCAACTGTGTTTTAGTGAGATTTTTAATCACAGCACCTTGACAAGGAGCATGTGATTGAAATCAGCTCCCCATCTGTTTATTAGCCAACTCCCTATATATTACGTTGAGCTATATATTGGGATTTGAATTCTAAATGCATGAGTTGGCATGAGTTGGCATGATCACATACATGTTTAGGCTCTATAAAAAGTGATACAAACGGTTGTGGATTTTTGAAAGTATGCATACATGCATGGATACATCGCATGGATTTTCAATGTTTTTTGACATGATTGAACACCATTTTTTCTAAAGATCTCCCCCACTTGGTGTTATGATCACAGTGGTGGAGAGTAGTGTCTAACACATTACTCCTAAATCTCCCATGGATGTTCAGTTAGGTTGAGATCTGGTGACTGTTGGGCCGTAGCATATAAACTCCAACCTTTAACGGAGAGCTTTGTGACTTTATGTGTTTGCATTTTAACATCATCTTACAGCTATAGACATGATAAAGCAGGACAGATACAAGACAGTTCAAAGTGCCAAAAGGAAGCAATGTGGTGGTCACAAACACACACACACACACATTCACACACATGCACCCACCAGCAGCACCGCACAGATGCAACAGGGTGAAGACAGAAGCAGCAGTACGCTGGAGCGTCATGTGAATGATGGTCTAGTTAGCAGCAGTCTGACTCATTCCTCCTCTCCGTTCAAAGGCTGCCGAGCTGTTTTCCTCTGGCGTTGGTTTGGTTCGCATTAGCTCGGACTGTTCCTCTATTAATATTTTATGTGCTACGTTGAATGCACTCTGCGTTCTGTCCTCCACGATGAGGATGTATGATTGTCATACTTTCCATCTTTTCTGCAGAGTTATGGTTCTGACCCTATGACGAGATCGCCTGGCGTTTGCCAAGTTTGTGGCTGTACTTTGCGAACGTGAGTGTTTGCGTGTGTGCGTGTGTGTGTGTGCATTTTGGTATCAATGTGTTTTATTCCTTAAGTTTGATTGCCCATATTTGTGGCTTTATAGATGATCTCAGTGTGCGTGCCTCATGGGGTTGTGTGGATGTTGTGTGTGTATGGGTGGGTGTGAATGTGTGTGTGTGTGGTGTGTTGGGGGGGGTGTTGTTGGAGCAGGCATGAGGCGGGTTCGGGGGCCAGCATGTTGTGGTGTAGCATGGCCATCCTCCAAAGCCCTGTGGCTGTTGAACATTTATGGAGAGTCAAGCGCTGCATAGACCTTTTCAGTCTAGCCGGTGCACATCACAAACACACACTAACACACACGCACACACCATCACACACACACACATCAGCAACAGCCCAGCCTTCATTAGAAGTGCCACCAGTAGCCAAGCCTGCAGCTTGACACTTCAAAGAGCTCTCTCCCTCTTCTCTCCCTCTCTCACTCTCTTTCTCTCCACCTCCCTCCCCCTCTTTTTTTTTTTTTTGGCGTGTTTTTGGTGATGGCTTCTTTCATTATTCTCCTCTATATTCCTCAGATTTGCCTGTTTATTTTTCTGTATTCTGTCACGAAGATGTTTGATTCCCTCAACTGAACCTGGGGGAAACACTGATAAGTAACCGTGTGATCCTTTAAAGGAATACTCCACCAAAAACATCTCCTCTGTTTTGTTTATTCTTCGAATGCTCACCTGTGTTTATTTGTAGGCTTCAAAGGTGGCTCCAAAAAATTCAGAGAACGGTAGCTGTTCCTCTCTCGTCTCAACTGAAAACACAAGATGCAGCATCTTTATCAAGGCCAGTTTTCACTCTGTCAGACTGTGGTTGTATAAAACTGGATGGTGCAACATAGCTAATATGACAAAAGCTCAGTTTTCTGTATCCTCAAAGGTCAAACAGTTTACATTTGGTCCAAAGCTGAAATCATTAGTAGATTAAACAATCAAGCAGAAATTTTGTCAACAATTTTGATAATTAATTAATTGTTTGAGTTGCATTTTTAGACACAGTTGGCCCCCCAAAAATCTTTCCTTTCTCCTGCTTAAACTGTAAAATTGGTCTAGTTTTCTTTGTCTTCTATGGTGATAAAACTAAACATACTTGGGTTTGGCCCGTCAGTTGGCCAGAATAAAACGTTTAGACAGAGCACAGTTCGTTCTGGGAAATTGTAATGGGCAATTTTCACTACTTTCTGACATTTTATGGACCAAGTGATTAATCGAGAGAATACCGAGCGGATTAGTCAATAATAAAAATGATTGGTAGTTGCTGTCTTAACTTGGTCAACAGTGCAAATCTGCCTGCCAAATTCACCAAAGTGTTTTGGGAAATTTACTTCCACTCCATGATTGATTCCACTGAATACAGTGATTCCTTTGAAACGAGTTGGATTTTGGTCTGAAGCTAACTCTGTTATAAATGCAGATGAGTGGGCCTTTGTTTTCTAATGGCAACTCAAAGCCACGGTAAAAAGTGTCAAAACACGCCAGATATATCTAAACACATCCAAAGAAGCTTTGAAATCTGCTCTTGCAACATTATTCATTAATCTGCCATTAACAGATATGGTCATTATAGTCTGACCAGCTCTGTAATTACCAATAAATACGCTCCTTTTGGGGCAACTATGAGCTAAATAGAGGTAACAAGACATAGATTAGTATTTGTAAGAAGTAGATTATGCTGCATGGAGGAGCTGCAGTTGGTTGCACCTTCAAACTTGCCATAATTTTTGTTTTGTATTTGTTTATGCAGGAATCAGGCTGGATGAAGGGAGATGTGATGTGATTCACATCAGTGATGTTTGGTGCACAATGCAATCAGCTGAAGGTCAAAGTGCAGAGCAGTGTTTTCCAGATGTTGATCTTTTAATGTAAATATATCGACCATTTCATTTTCCCCCTCTTTTTTATGTTCCTTGACACAAATTTAAAAAATGCACTGCAGAATCATTATATATCTGTAAATGTACAAATATACATGAATAACAATTTTGCTCTTTTTTTTCTTTTCTATGGTACATTTATTTTTTTTCTAGGCCTATATGTTTTATTCATATCGTCTGAAGGACTCCAATTGTCATTTCACAAATACAACTTTTCATTTTTCTGGAGATGCTGCTGGAATCCATAAACATGTGACCAGCCAACTGCATACAACTAAAATCCTCCTGGTTAGGGTGTGAAAGGGTTGATGGCTAAGTACAGCTTTTATATTTTATCAAGGAACAAACTAGAGACTTTTTATAGACAAGTTTCAAGCCAACAGGCACTATATTTTACACACAAAATTTCTACTTTTGTTGGATTTTTTTCTCAGTCTTTTGGCTTGTAATGAGGTACAGGCTATGTGTCATACTAGAGGACAAAAAAGATGAAGTAAAGCAGGGATGTGGGGAGTGATGTGGCCAGAATCACTCTTCTCTAGCACTCCATCGGAACATCCATAGCAACAAAATCACAACAACATCTCATCTTCTCTCTTATTCATAATCTCTGTTGTGTCTTTCTCTGGTTTCTCTGGTTTCTACAGTTACATTACACATACAAGCGCGCGCACACACAGACACACACACACACACAGACACACACACACACACAGTAATGACAGAGACTCACAGGCTTAACTCAATATATCTCTTTCTGAGTGATGCAGCGGGGGTAACCCAACCCTCCTTGGCCGCAGACTGGATCTCAGATATTGATTGATCCTCATGTGGATTGTTCCCAGAGAAACACGAGTGCTGCAGACACATATAATCCTCTTCAGCGCTCTTCCACCGAGGGAGAGTTTCATTAGGATATCAAAGATTATCTACGTCATGATCCAACACACAGCGGGCATTTTTGATGAATATTTATGCTTGATTTGCTCAGTGACGAATCATGTGATAACAAGCCTAGCAAAGCCAAAAAGCAAGCATTATAGATGTTTAGAGATGAAGAAGTTTTGTAGTGACGCAGAAGTAAGTTTGCAAATGAGCAGATGATGTCTTATGAGAGAAATGGAGTCAAAAATAAATCCATTAAAGGATGTTTGTGAAATTAAATGTTTCATTCCAGTTTCTTTACTTATGATCCTGGTTTAGCCTTGAGCCAGTCACCATGTGGTCTCCAGCTGTGTGTATTCCTTCACAGCATCTCTCAGACCATGGGAATTTAAAAAAATAAAAAATGGCTGGTTTTGACTCAGGGAGACCCTGAATGAATGTGTGTGTATCAGTGTGTGTACATGTATATAACAGAGGATGACCTCTTGACACACTTAAACTTTGTTCCTTCATTGCAGGAAGCATTACTAGCCTATTGTTTCACCTCTTTCCAGATCTTGTCTACCCTTTTCTCATTACCAAGCTCTCTCTCACTCTCACACACACACATGCACACACACAGATACCTTGAGGTATTAATGGTTCCGCTAATTGTGCAGAATATTTAGTCCAACGGGGAGAAAAATGGCCCCCAACAAGCTCTACATTGAAACTTTGACCACTTTTCCCCCCATTTTCTCTAGAATGCTTCCCTTTGCAGCCCCCAGCGATGGGTGTGTGTGCATGCGTGTGCATGTTTGTGATGGTGAGTGCGTATGAGCGCATAAGCTTGAGGGTCTGGCACGAAGAGGACCAATTAAAACCGGTGCCGGCAGCAAAGGACCAATGGGAGCAGGGCGCCAAAGCACTTCTCCACCGTCGACGTGGTAACGCAAACCAGATGCAGTTGGGCAGTGTGTGTGTATGTGTGTGTGTGTGTGTGTGTGTATGTGTGCACGTTTGTGTTTGCTGAAGTCTACTGTATGTGTTTTTGCAAATGCCTTTTTGCTGATACACACTTTCTGCTTGCGCATGTAATGAACAGTTTTACCTTTTTGGAAAAAGAGATGCAGAGCTTGCAGATTTCTTTGTGTGAGAACCAGAGAGTTTGCGAGAGGGTCAGATAACAAAAATTTGATGAAAGAAAGAGAGATGTTCTGTCTGAGGATTTAGTAGTCAGCAGTGTTGCCTCACAGCCAGAAGTCCCTGGGTTTGATTCCCAGCTGGGACAGGGCCTTTCTGTGCGGAGTTTGCAGGTTTTCTCTGTGCTTGCATGGGTTTCCCCAACCGTCAGAAACTTGTATACACCGGTTAATTCTCCAGTAAGCACCCTCGACCAATGAGACACTTGCTTTGAGCTTAAGCTAGTCCCTGGATACCCTACAGTTGCTGCCGACTCCTCAGGGTTAAATGCAGCGCACCTATTTCACTATGGTGTACTGAGTATAATAATATGTGACAAATAAATCTCTTTCTTTCTATTTGTCTTTCCTTTCATATCTATCCCTTCAAAGTCACAGAAAAAGGTCTCTTGCAGTTGAAATATCACACACACACACATATTGTACTTTGTGGGCATCATTCTGGACTCCTGTGGAGAATCATTTTTCGACGTTCTCTGTCAAAAGACATCATCCAGCCTTCAATGTGAATGCATTGAAATTTAAACTGTTTAGTTTAAATAAATAAAAGTTAGCATTCTAACACTGTAAAATAAGATAGGTAAATTAATAAACATTATACTTGCAAAACAGTACATATTAGCAATTTGTATTTGAAATCTAAGTATGTTAACATGCTAATGTGAGCATTTAACTCAAAGTTTCACTACAGAATTGAGCAGAATTGAACAAAAACTTGGACCCGATATCTGGTGTCATTGTCCTGATATCGATGCAGTATTTTCTGTTTCAATCGAAGATCCAATTAAAAAAATCCTATTGGCAGGGCCTATTTGTAGAAGGAACCAGGACAATGCTAACTTCAGCACTGGACCATGAAAATACTTTGTCCCTGAGCCACTCTATAACAAATACAGCCTCACAGAGCACCAGCATGGCTGTACACTCTTAGACAATCAGACACAGTAATTTCCTGTTCAAACCTTTTGATTTACAAGAAAATTAATGAGACTACATAGAATGCTTTGCTTGGACAATTAGACAATGCCATAAGTCTTAAATAAGTTAAAACAAGCAGTTTAAGCACACGTCCAAGGGTTTAATTTTGATATTGACAAAGATGAGGCCCATGAATGTCATGAAATGATTAGCTCTGAACTTTTGTAGCAGCAGTATTTCTGGTATGACAGAGAGTAAATATGAAAAAAATTGCAACTCCAACTCTCCCCTCTCACTTTTGATGTGCTGCTGCTCTGTAGTTTTGCTTAGAAAACCTTCAGAACCCTTCAGAAGAGATCTGACTTTCCCTCCAGACTTGAAATTTAAATCAAGATGGTGCTAGAGATGCCTGTAGTGTCGCAGGTGATATGGGGATGATTAAACACCCTCACACACCCAGCAGCTGTATACCACGTGATAAATCTCTAACCCAAAGGGCAGATGAAGTTTTGGATCAATCTATGCATGTGCCCGTCATTTTGTATTCCGACTGTGTGGCTTTCAGGTACTGGGAGCTGTTTCTGATGTTGTCGGCAATCATAATCATGCTGTCTGACTGTCTTGTTCTTTCAACATGTTTGCAAAGGTTTTCCACAAATCCACAAAAAAACAGGGAAACTTCTGAAAGAGCTTTGTAACCATCCATCTAAAGATATCTAACAGTGGTGATTTATAACAGTAGAAACCTCCTGGGTCTAAGTTGCTCTGTATATCAAATGATTCATCTCATTTAAAAGGCTTGACTGATCGTGGCAGATTTCATTAGATCATCGATGGATTAGGAGTTATAGATGGAGCAAGCAGTCTAAGTCGGAGCAAGGGAATGACGTATGCGTGGATAAAAGCAGCGCCCTCTCCTGCAGTGGCTGGGAGAACTTGTGCAGGAGAGGATGATGCAGAGAGGGATGGACAGAAAGAGACAGGCGTTGAAAAGGAGGGAAAGGGATGAATGGAGGCAGAAATAGAAGGTGACAGTCAGACAAAAGGGGTGGAGGGACTTCAGACTTCATCGTTCGTCTGTTGTTGCTCATGATGGATTTGAAACGGAGACGAGAATTCATGACCTGTGAGAGTGCAAAAATTGCATTTGTTTGCAGCATTTATTGCTTCAGTGTCCGTCTCTTTGGGAAATTATGTCTACTTGGATGTGTCCAAGCTGTTTTACGGGATGCACCTGTAGAAATATCTCAAATGTGGAGGCGTTTTGCATTGCTACCTTTTCTACATTCCCCTATTTCCCAAAGGAATGGTGTCCATCTGTCCATTACTTTACAGTAAATTAGATATTGATCACAGCATGCCATAATTCCATCAAGGTATATCATGTGGTATTGACTGGCTAACAAGATTCCATTAAGCTTAAATATTTGTGTGTAGGAGTGGAAGTGGGAGTGGAAGTTGGGGGGTGTGTGTAAGCAGCTGGCCTGCATTTGGCCAAAGCAATGGCATGAATTTAGTAATATGTTTCATCCTAAATCGTGGAGATTTAAGAGCAAAGGTTAAATCTGTGTAGAGCATGTGTTGTAAAGAGGAATCACGGTGGTGAACAACCTCGCCCTGTGATGGAAAAAAGTGCCATAGTGGTTCAGATTATGCACAGTGTTCATAATGTACAGGTCCCATATGACGTCCTGGGTTCAACCCTCAGTACGAGAGTTTATAATACAGGGTAGGTCTTAGCTTCCTTTCTATGCTTAATTTTGTAAATAACAGAACAAAAGTCTCCCGTGGTTGTTAGCTGATTTTTAAAAAATTTTAAAAAACACAACAACGGAGTTGAAAGATAATCATCTGCACACACCATCCGTTTTCCTGTCACATGCTGAACTCTCCTTTCAGCTTATTAGCCTGTGCCGCTTCAGAGTTTCTGACAAGCCCTGACGGTAAATCCCAAAGCTTTATGGGAACCCTCTGTTAATTAGGATTCACCTTGTACGAGGCGGATTTTTTTTTTTTCAAAATCTGGCGTGGCTCTATGGAAACAAATGCTTGTTGAGCTAATGGAACAGGGAGTTTTAGTCTCTAAGCATGTTTCATCCCTGCAGTGGAAGTGCACAGTACGCCTCGAGGCCCCCACGGCTTTATACCTGCTGCCTCCACATCGCTGCCCACACACATTTACTACTTGTGTCGAAAAGATAGGAGACTGATTGTAGTGTTTTAGTGTTACATATAAATATTG
>JAPZDY010000014.1:14662820-14672905 GCA_029783645.1 Ctenochaetus hawaiiensis | reverse complement strand
TTTAGCTATCCAACCCCCTGACCCTCCCCAACAAACCCACACACACACACACACACACACACACACACACACACACACACATAGTGTTGTCACTATGGCGATATGCCTTGTAAAGACATTAAACTGATATGGATGTGTGTTCTGTCTCCCTCACGTGTTCCTTCTTTTTCCCCCGTCTCACACTTCGCCCGTCGCTCTCCTCCTTTGTGCCATCATTCTGTTGGACTCACACATGCTCTGTCTCTCACATATCCCTCTCTTCCTGTCTTACACCTCCCTCCTTCCCTGCCTCTGTCTCGCTCCTATCCATCCTCCCTGCTCAGCTCTCGCCTGTTTAATTTTTTTTTTTTTTCTCCAACCCGCCTCTCATATGGTCGGCACTGATACAGCCGGCGTAACAATATGCCGCTATTTCCCTCAACCTCATAACTCCACAGCTCCTGACTCAGGCTCCCTGATAAGCCGTGTCAGCGTACGTTGGAATATGCAGTATTACACCAGCAGGATTTTCCACGCCATGAGTCCAGATGCTCTGCTGTTGCACGCTGGCCTTTTGCTACGAGTCGCTCCTGTCAGCATGTTGTTGTGACAGCTTATTTACAAGTTTGAAGTTCATTTTAAGCTCTTACAAACAGTTATTGACAGAGACCCCAGTGTTCACCAGACCTAATAGAGTTTTTTTTTGCTTCTTTGAGTTATGGAAACATTGTAGAAGTTCAGCATTTTTAAAACACAGTAAAAACAATTTAATCAAAGCCATATTTCTTTTAGTTCTTTTAAAATAAATTTATTTAGGGAAGAAACTATTCAGTGTTCCACTAGCTACAAATGAAGGCTGTTCATCATCAAAAACAAAGTTTATTCATTAGCTACTTGTATTTTTCCAGCTGGTCTCTCAATCCAAACTAGCTTCTCTGTGTCACAACCAATTTTTGTCAACCAATTACTGTTTTGAGTGTATTTTCATTATAAAAGCAGCAGCTTAAAATGACCCATGTTTATGTATAGCAGGCAAATAACCTTTTGTGGTTATGATAATAATGATTGTCCTCACCTGAAGGCAAAAATTCAGGTAGCATAACAGTGTTATAGCCCGTAGCATCGATCCAAAGTCAAATCAATTGAACTGTCACAGCGTGGGTCCTGACAAGAACACAATCAGCCTGATGGCTTTTGCCTATTAAAAATTCTAGTAATGTTTTATTCAAACAAGATGGACTCATTTTGAATTGCAAAAGAAAGGCTGTGTTACTTTATGCAACTCTACTTAGAATAAATCAAGAAGAAAATGTAGATAAATGTGGTGAGTTTTGCAGCTGATTTCAATTCAACATTCACATCACATCATTCACCACAATGTATAGATACCACTGAGATTATATTTAAACAAGCTCAATAGAGTTTATAATGGCTTTTAATCTTCTGACAGCAGCCATGGGAGAAAATTACAGAACTGCAGCTGTAAAACAGCCGAGCAGGATGTGTACACACCAGAAATCCATATTTGTGCAAAAGCCAGATCTTTGATCGTTTGGGATAATTAATCAAGAGGGGCCACACCTCTTTAACTGAATGCTAGTTAGTCAGGCCTGACCACTTGTGGGTGGAGGAGGATGTTGGGGTCAATGGCTGGTTGTAGAAAGCATCTGATCGTGACACATCCAGTCTCCTGGGAACGGTCAACCTGGTCTTCTTTTGACAATGACCATATTTGTTTTCAGCCTTAACTGAGTAATTATGGCAGTTTTAGTAGCTTAAACTAAACAAAATCCTCAGCTTTAGCAGTGAAAGATGAGTATTTTTGTGAGAAATTCTCCTCTCTGTAATCCCGTCTCTTGCCCCCTGCCTCTGCATACCCCCTTAATCTATGTCTATCCAAAGCTTTACCACTTACTGGCAAACACCAGGTGATAAACATGTACAGTAATGAAGTTAATAGGGTTCAGATGCTGCAGGCTGGATAATTAGGGCCTCTACTTGCTTCATTTTATATCCCAAAAATGGGCTTTCCCAAATATAATGACTCATATTTTGGCATCTACTGTAAAAAGCACTCAGTAAAAGACGGCTGGGTGAAACAAAGAGAGACAACGGACTTTAGTTTAATGTTCTCTCAGACTGGGAACAGGAGAGCAGCTGGAGAACTGCAATCTGTTTTCATGATTGACTGTCTCATCTTCGCGTGGGGACTCAGACATGAAGGCAAACATAGAAAAAATACTGTATGTGTAGACATGTGAGTGCACACTCAGGCAGAGGCACACATGGACGCATTTAAGCACCATGACAGTGAGGAATTGCACATTACAAAGGGCTGCAGCAATCGCCTTCAATATTTCATGAACATCCTTCCCCTTTTCAGTTCTCTGCTCGATTTTTCACTTTATTCTGGCATGTTCAGCATTCCTTCTCTGAAAAAAAAGTTTTATTTTCGTCAGTCTTCTCTCGGTAGATAGCAGGGGTAAGACCGTATAGACAGAGGAGTGAATAGGAGAGGGAGAAAGAAAGTGATCAGAGAGAGAAAAAGCTTTGAGGGGTTTGGAGAAAGGAGGGATTGATGGGAGATGAGCAGCAAAGGTGATCCAACGGCAGCCGTCTCTGACTTCTTTAGAGATAAACCTTACTTTTTCACCCTGAGCTCCTTCCTGCTTTGCACACCTCTTCACACATAGGGGGCTTTGTAAAGTTTGTCTTCTGAGGAGAAGGCATTGCACTCCCGAGGAAACAAAGACAGAAGGATGGGCTGTTGTCATGAGAGGTAAAGCGAGAAAACAGTTGGCAAAATAGTGAGGCCACTGAGGAGAAGCAGAACTAAAGAAGCAGGCGTGAGTGATTTTAATGTCAGCATTCCTTCTCACAGCAGCCATTCTAAATTGTTTCCCCAACGTTTTCTTTTGCTATCAGACATGAGCATTTCTGTTGACTTCTGGTTGAACACAAGCGTCCAGACTTCATTTTACTTGCAGACTTGCTGATTTAATGAATGTCCAGACTTAAAACTGTTTCGTTTGGCCCAGGTCAGTCAATGCCAGCTGTACAAAAGATGGGAAACTGTAAAACCCAGATCACATGAGTCAAAAGTAGTCTTCTCATCTATTCTTAGGCTTTCTCCTCTATCTCTCATCAAGTAAACAATACCAATAAACAATCTATTAAAACACTAGATCCCCCACAAAGCTTAGCCGTAACCTGCTCCTCAGGTATATATTTACTATAGCTTCCTCTGCCTCCATCCATCCTCTTCCTCCTGCTGTTCCCTTTCAGTCTGTCCTTTCTTGCACGTCTCAATGACAGCTGTTAATGGGGGAACTTACACGCACAGGTTGTGACGTGCACTTGAATGTCACTGCACCTGTTCCACCTCCAGCTCCAGTGTCCCAGCTGCCTCATATGCCAGAACACCTTGCGTTCGCTGGTGCAGGACTCGGCCCTCGTCATGTTTGAACTTCTGTGCAGAGTGAGCCCCAGTCAAGAAGACATGCCTCTGCACATCCTTAATAAGAACTCTGGGTGCTTTGATTTAACTTCCTTTCATGAGCATAATGAAAAGTTGTGAGGCCAGAATTTCATCAGGTTGCATCAAGCAGAGAGTCTTGGTTACATACTGTACAGAGTAAGTGTATCCATCCTGTTTAAACTTGGGCATATACATGTTTTGGAATTCTAATGAGTATCACTGGGGAGTTAAAGCTGCCAATTGTTAAGATGTACACAGTGCAAAACATAACAAAGGAAATTCAAAATGATTAAATGGCCCACTTGATGAAAGTAGGTTATGCAATAAAGGTGGAAATTATGCAGGTCACGAAAAAGTAATTGCATCATGATCCACAGTGATGCTGTGACAGGTGCTGCTTTGAACTGTTTTTAGTGCCGTTGTGAATTCTAAGTTCAGTTTGTTGGTCAATCAGGCTGTTAAGGATCAAGTTCAGTCAAAACTTGGTTTGATATTAACAGACGTTCCAGAAAATCAGGAGAAGGTGATGCAAAATAACAAAGATTTGATGTTTTTTGTCGGTCACCAAGTTCCTCTCGGGGGTGAACAATTGGTGTTTAGCCACATGCTTCATGTGCACCTTGATTTATTCACCAAGTCTTCTTCCATTTTCACCAAGTTTCCCACCTCAGCCAAGCTGGAAAACCTTTTTGCAAAATTTGACTTATTTTTCTAATCATCGAGTAAATCTTTTAAATCTATACCTCCCCTTTTTATTTGCCTTTAAGTAGATTAAAAATGGTTAAATTCACCTTGTCTTGTGTCAGCTGAAAGTCTTATATATTATCTGTATTGGCTTATTTCTCCGTTTTTTATTAAAGCTGTGTGAGATTTACAATAATGAAAGATTTTCAAACCCAAGTCTCCATGTTTTTAACATTGTCCAACTTAATTAAAAAGATGTCTCTGGTCTTCCACATTTACACTTTCCCCCTTAATTCATCCTGACATTTATTGTATCTTTAGAAACTCTGCAATCTCCTCTCGAATTTGAAATCAATTCCTGGGGGTCCAAACAAAACATGACTGTGTGCATAAGCAGAGAAACATGTGTTTGTAATCACTTGATTAGAGGAGTTTTGCGAGCTGCATGTCGCAAACAAGATGACACGCGGGTTACAATCACTAATGAGGGCAGCTCCAATGAAGAAAGCTAATGATCGCTGTATTAGCTTCAGCTTGAGGATTCAACATTACAGCACGGATTACAGAGTTCAAGTGCTGAAAAGCTCTCACTCACCCGGCTGCTTATAATCTCTGCGTTGGCACACATTGCTCTCCATCCATCCAGCAATATTGTGTCTGAATACATCTAAGGTGTGATATAGAAAGTTACGTAACCGTGCTTTATTATATACCTGCAACACCTAGTTTTAAGTGTTAACGAGATTTTGGAGTGTGAAGAGGTGGCGTCTCACTCGAACTAAACTTTTCGCTGATGGATTTGGTATCTAAAACACAAGTTTGAGACATAAATTGAATATTTAAAACGTTGTTTCTGTGATGATTTCTGGCTCTGCAATGCTGCTTTAAAAATGCAGGATTGATCATTTTTCCAACAATTCTTATTGCAGATGATGAACATAAGATTATCAAGGCTCAGTGTTGACATCATACATCAGCAGATCCTGATGTTACTGTATTATAAGGCCATGCAGGACCACTTGCTGAGATATAGATTTGGAGAATGAGTGCACGAAGAGCCGAGGCTCCAAGGTGTGTGTGTGCAGGCGAACAGAGCAGAGACGGATGCAGAGCCACGTCCTGGGCAAGTTATAGTAAACACAATGAATAATATCTATTCAGAGAGGCTTGTCTGTATTGATCGCTCTCGGACAGTGTGTGAGTGTGTGTGCACCTTATCTCTTGCTGTGGAGTATTCATTCCCCGACTCATAAAAGAAATAGGAGCTGCAGAGAACTTGATGAGATGAGTCGAAACTTTTTCATGCCAAACTTCGTTCTTTTGAATCTGTTCCCTTTTAACTCCTTTCTTACTCTAGAGCTACACTTACACACACACACACATATATATAAACTATACACACAGTGTTTCTCTCCTCTCTTGTTTGTGTCCTTATGTCTGGTGTCAGATCATTAGCGGACAGAATCGCAGTGATTCAGCAGGATGATGCAGAGAGGCAGGACATAAGGCTTGCATCTAATTTTCCCTTCATTAGACAAGAAGAAAGGGAAAAGTGTGTGCGCATGTTTGCGTTTGTTGGAGTGTGAGAGAAAAGGATGACTGAAAAGAACCCAAGAGAGCAAAACACAGAATACTTTTGGAGGTGGTGATGAGTTTGATGATGTTGCCTCTGATGAAAGCATTGTTGTGCGAGTTTGCATAATGTGTGTGTACTCGCCTGTGAACGCGTGTGTATGTGTGTGTGTGTGTGTGTTTGCATCATGTGCGTGTCTTTGGTGTTGCACAGGCGTCTTGCTTTCAGAGTTTTGACAGAGCATATCCTTGTGTATCTTTCCTCTAATTGAATCCATCCCTCAGGGCGTCACCGCTTGTTTATATGCTGACACCATGAAGGTGTGTGTACATGTGTGTGTTTTCACAGTTAAAGCAGAACTTTGCAAAGACTCTCTCCTTATTTTTTAATTATAGCCCACCAGCTTGGGAGACAGAGGAAGAGAACAAGGGCAGGAGAGGAAGAGTTATCGATTGAATTAGTCAGATTATTCATATTTAATGTTTTGCTTTGTCTCCTTCCTTCTGCCCAAGACTTCTCCTCTGCCTTCTCCTTGATATCTTCTCATGTATAAATTATTGTCTTTTCTCTATTCTGTTGTGAGACGTCCAATAAAGAATACTTTTCATACGGTTCATAAGTTGACAGGGCCTGAAGTGCACCAATGAAACCTGTCTGCTGTCTACATGAGAGCAAAGGCAGTGGCTGTTTACGGTCTGAGCAGGTCTTTTCCTGTTTGGTTTGCTAATGTTGCCCTTCAGCTTGATATTAGCTCAGAAAGCAGTTTAGTATCCACTCTCTAATGCAGTGACATTTTAAGTTATAGAAAAAAACTTTGTACGTACCATTTTCATGTAAGGTTTGTACAAGGAACCTATTTATTTCTGTAACGTGAGCATTGTTAGCATTAGCATGAGCTCAGGAAAAGTGAGAGTGGCAGTTACTAACTGATGTTAAATGCTAACACACAGTTAGCACAAGCAGAGGAGAGTAATGAAGGAAACAAATTGACTCTGAAGTTTCTGAAACACAGCAATGTTTTACCAGTGCTTGCTAACATTAGCTACTGTTAAGCCAAAAGCTACTGGTCTTCAAGGCTGTAGCAACAAAAATTGGGATTTGGCCATTTGGGAAGTAGAAACAAACTGTGAGCACAAACATGATAAAATTTCATCTCAAGACTTCTTTGGACGTAAGATATAAAAAAACCATAACAACCAAAACAAAAACCAAAAGACACTAAGATGTCGGTAAAGCTGTGGGGAGCTACAGAGTTTGGTGATCATTGTGGGTATGTCACATTGAGGTAGATATGATCTATTGTTAACTGATAAAAAATGTTGATAAAGGAGCAAAGGTTATGGCTTTAACTTTGTATTTCAAAGTTGAGAATTGTTTCTTCTTTTCCTTTCCAAAGTTACACAGTCTCACTTTAACTCTGTTGGCTTGTTAGTCAGTCTGCCAGTCAGTTGTCTGTCTTTTAGTTTGCCCCAAATCCCCAAACCCCAACCTGCCTACCTTTTGATTAATACTGCAGCAAGGTAGCAACCTTGCTAAATAACAGACCATGTTATGGCTTCAGTGAACCACTCTGTCCGTATCAGCAGACAGTAATGATACCCAGCATCAGAATTTATGTTGACAGTCCTCTGTGATGACTGTCTTTGGTAACATTGTATAGAATGTTGAGTGCAAAAGCGTCAGTGTGGTGATTTGTAATGATTGCAGAGAGTTTTTGGCATTCAGGCTTGTTTTTCTTCTTTTGGATGTATGATTTCTATCAGCCTGCCGAGGGGAACATCCAATATCTATCCAAGGTCTTGGACCAGAGTTTGACTTTTAATCAACACACCATGGACCAACACAAACACTGCTGAAACAGTGTGTTCTTATTCCTCACTAGCACTTAGTTTAAACTCAATCACATCCTGCTCCTTTACCAAAACACTGATTATAGAAATCAGATACTTATACAGATGTTTTTCTAGTCTCTCCTGTCTGTCACCGTTAAAACATTTTAACTGAAGATAGCCTAGAGACTTTAGAAACAATTAGCCTGATAAAATATGTTCTTATAGGCCGTCATGCTAGAAGTTATACACTTAGACACCATAAACTTACAGCCTGCACGTCCAAAACAACACCACTATCCTGCTCCTGTTTTGCTGCAGGCACAGAGTGCCAGGAGGCAGGAGGGCTTTGTAAAAAGGTTTTTTTTTGTTCAATAGGTGCTGTAGTTTTGCTTGTACATTGTTGTTTAGGATGCAAATTTCTTCAGTGAGGACAACTTCTGGTTCTACTGTGGCACAGACAGTAGTGAAATTTACAGGTTCTGACAATAATCTTTAATGCAAAGTTTTACTCTGCTGTTGTATATTAGAAATTCAGATGTTTTTTCATTAATTTTAGTGATACTTGTAGCAGGAGCATTTCAAGTCCAGGAGAAAAAAAACATGCAGTGTAACTGGCAATCAAAAAACATTACAGTCGACCTTTAATTTGAAGAAGTTACTTGTGATGGAAGAGTACATAACGACAACATAACTGATGGGCAGTTATATTTAATGAGAATGTGAAGGTCTCTGGAGGCCAGAGGCCCTATTACAGTTTAAGAACATCATATCTTTTGCAGTATGTGAAGCTCATCGAGTGAAATCTGTTTTAGTTGCTTTTTAATTTGTAAAAACAATTTTTGAACTCTCTGAAACATTAGAAAGTTGCAACATAAAAGCTGTATGTAACTGATGGTAAATATAATATAAATAATTTTTCATCCAGTCCTGTTTTATAATAACTAACATCATTAGCTTATAACACAGAAATACATGAAATTATCAGACTGATAAAATGAACAAAAGTACAAACAACATATAACTGAAAACACTGTTGAACAACTGCATACTTCAGTTTCTGGAGGTCCTTGTATTGGAGAGGAAATGTATGTATATTTAGAATGAGACATGTTTGATCGTCTGGAGTCAGATGAATCTCAGTGATGAATCTCAATGATGAACTGAGACTTTACTGAACTAAAATGACAATGTGTTTAGCCTTGATGAAGGATGGTGACAACCTATGCAGCTCATTATTTTTAATTAGCCCCTCAATCCCAGCCCTTTAAAGACAAACTTTTGCCAATGCTACCACTGTGTGTCAACAACAGCTCGCTCTCCTGAAGAACTTTCAGTGCCACTGCTCTCAGACTACAGGCCAAAGTGTTCGAGCCTTTGTTTCCTATTTAATGATCCCGCTCTTCATACTGACTGATCTTTTTAATTGCATCCCTTTGGACTCACAGAACTTTCTGTGCATCCCCCTGTGTGTAGCATAATCCTGTGCTGCCTTCCAGATGCAACCATCATTTCCTAAACGACGCTACTGGGATTCCCTGTGGTCACAGACTCAACCTTCCTAACTGCATTTGCTGTTAATTGTTCCTGTTCAATAATGTCCTGGAACTATCGGAGAGTTTCACATTCTTGCCCGGTATACCTTGGAATTACATTCAGATCGGATGGCTCTGCAGCACATGATTTATGTTCAGAGCCAACGCAGGAGGCAAAGTGCCCTCTGTTCAGCGAGGTAGAAAGTAAAGGTTGGGATGTTGGGGATGGTGGATGAGCACTGACTTTCGTGGAAGAGATAGCAGTTGCCTGCCATCACAACTTAAGCAAACTCTATCAGTTTCACCTGGATAGCCATACAGATAAACTGTGACCATTTCACACAGAAAGGGTTTGCTGCAGTAAGGCTCTGTGAGTTGGACACAGGGGCTTAACAGTTTTCAGGAAGTGGGACAAAAGCGACGATATTTGGGGAGCGGAGTTAGAAACTTGTCAAAACACAATACCTCAAGTTAGTTACAAAAACTTTCTGTAGTCCCATGGAATAACTTGGATTGCTCAGGTGATTACCCTCTCACTCTGTCGAGTAATGCTTTAAGACATAATATATGTGGAATGCTCCTTTAAAGTTCTGGAGCCATACTTACCGAAATCCTTTTGCCAGAGCTGTACTGTTATAAAAACTAGAATCTGTTAGCATTGTGGTTCCTCCCACTAAATCTCTATCTAGAGTTACTAAAGCTGTCGACTGCAGATTGGACTTTTTTCAAAAATATCAACCTTTCCCCATCGTTAAGCAAATTAAACTCTTGATTAAGCCAAGATGATGAATATCAGCAAGTGACACAGTGAACCTCACTAGAATGTCACTCAGAAATATCTGGTTTGGAGGCTTTGTGACTTCTTGTGCTCTCTGTCATAAACCAGTCCCTCCAGGAATTCGCGATGTTGCGATCACACCAAATCACGCGAATTCAACCAATCTCCGTGAATTCTGCGCGACCTTGCAATTTTGTCCAATCACCGCGACTTTTCTGCAATTTTGGCC
>JAPZDY010000014.1:14651485-14662720 GCA_029783645.1 Ctenochaetus hawaiiensis | reverse complement strand
AGAAAAGCTGCCGCGAATTCAGGCATTTTAGGCCGCAACAATCTTGAAAAATGCCCGCGAAATCCTGGAGGGACTGATAAACCAAAAATTAAGTGAACATAACATAGAAAGTAAGTAACCATAATACAATGTGTTTGTGCCAGCCACATCAATCTCATAACTGACCGCACACTACACTGCGTCTCTTTTTTGAAGCAGTTCACGCTATAATGAATGCAGCAACAAAGCTACTATGGCTCCATATCTATGACATTTTGTCAACATATTCATGTTTTGATGGAGCCAAAAAAACTTTGGTGACCCTCTGACCTTTTTTCTAGTGCCATTAAATGACCAAATATTAACATTTACACAGAAGAACCCTGAATCTGTAATAACTACAAATATGGAGCTGAGATATTTGAGATTGTCTGTGTTTCGCTCCCTGCTCTGTATCTGTTTTCATGGTTTTTATCAGATTGTCTGGTGGTCTGCTGTGAGACTTCAGCCTGCAGTGGCAGCTTTTGACCAGCATAAAAAAAAAGTTGGATTTCACTGTTGTTGATCGTCCTGCGCCCACTTTTTTTTGTATCAACTGTGGGGCCATGCTGACCCAGCTGCATTATGGGTCAGCGGGATAAATGAGCAAGTGGCGCTTAATGCGATAAAAGACGGACAGGTCGTTTGTCCTCACAGCTTGTGCACACACACACACTTATACACACACACACACACACACACACAGGCACTTAGATGACAAACAGTATGTTCTGCTAACATTGTTAACCAGGCTGCATGCAGGGTGCTGACTGCGGATGCAGCAGCAATCCATACTGTAAGTGGATGTGTGTTTGTGCAAATGCGTCCACCCCACATATCCGTGTCAGAGTGTATTTAAGTGTGTTGTTGCGTGTGTGTGCTTGTGTGTACTTATTGAAGCAGTATAAGCCTGATCTGTGTTTGGGCTCAGCATTGATTGGTGTCACATAGCTCAGGCTGGCGTTTAACCTAACCACATCAGGAATGCCCACTTCGACCCCGCGGTCAATACAATTCAAGCACGATGCATCACAATGTCTTCACATTCACAAAGTCTAAAGCCAGATACTCCATCCTCCTCTTAGTCAGCCTCCCGGTCTGTCAGCATCTGCCTCTGTTGTCTTTTCTCTCCTCACTCAGTCTCTTTAAAGTGCCTATCCGACGCCCTCGCTAACAAGCTGAACATTTTCCAACACGCCTTCCAAACAGATCTTTGGTTAACAGGGTGATTTGGGAGCAATGTCTGACTCTCAGAACAGCCACAGGTGGGCTTTTCCTCTTCCCAGACTCCTCTGTGGCTCATTTTTCCTCAAGCAAACATTTTCTGATAGTGAATTGGAGTGGAAGAGATAAACGTGCATCACTTTGTTAGCGGAGTTCATAAATTTGAATGGAATAATGAGGTCACTGGAGAAAGCCTGAAGAAATGTTTTTTTGTTTGGTTTTTTTCTGGTTGTTGTTGACTCGTCATTGGTGTTCAAGCTGTTATTTTCTGCATTTGTTACATTCCTTAACTATTCCATTCCACATGGTTCGAGCGAGCGTCCATGTTGGTGATCCTGCTGAACTGCGTGACACTGGGCATGTTTCATCCCTGCGAGGACATCGACTGTGACTCTGAGAGGTGCAAGATCCTGCAGGTAAGAAAGTTTTTTGTCTTGATATAAATTATAGATTGAATTTGTTTTCAAGTCAAATACGAGAAATGGGTTGAAGTGATTTGCTTTTTAAGTGTGAAGGATTGCAACTTGCAAATTCGGTAACAAATAACAGTAACTCATCCCAGTAACTCTCAGTTACTCCAATACTTTGAGGGCTCTGCCTGTTTGCAGAATAAAAAATGATGCTATGTGGATGGAGTTTAACTGGAAGTTGAGGTCAGAAACTCTCAGGTTTATCAAAGGTTCCTCAGCACGATGCTGGAGAGGCTGTGAACTGACTGGAGGTCATGCACATATTTTTTGGGATTATTCACAACTGCAGACATTCTATGTGAATGGTAAATAAGAGAAAAATCATTTCAGATGTTGTGTTATCTTGAACTCATGATATTACATGTTGGGATTTGTACTATGAGGCATAATCCATGGGGATAATCTGTGTTTCTTGTAATTATTAATTGCAAGGAAAATGGCAACTATTTCCTAGTTGCCTAGTACAAGTTCACCTCCTGCAGTTAAGAAATGGACTGAGAACCTGAGACAGATGTACACGATGAAAGAATAGATTGCACAGTTGCAATTGAAAAAATGTATTTTTGCACAGAGATGTCACCTGCCCCGGTGGAAGAACTCAGTTTACTCTGCCCTCTTTTTTCCTCTTTTTTCATTTGTTTTATTGCTGTTTTTTCTTTTTTTTGTTTGTTTTAAGATGTTAAATGATCTTTTTGTTGCCAAGAAAAGTTCTAGATTTTATGTCATCAATGTATTACCTTGAGAGTGAATAATATCAGTAAAACTAAGGGATTATAACTTGCATTTTGTTGAGAAGGACTAAATGAACCCTTAACCTTAAAATGAGGATTTGAGAATTTCTGTGACAGTTACAGAGGCTAATCTGTGAGCAGGGCTTATGTCAGGCTAATGCTGTACTTCCAGTCTGTATATATTCTGTTTGTTAAACCGTGATATGTTTTATTTGTGTATGTAAATTCGATAAAAAAAAGATGTTTTATTTGTTTGAATTGGAAACTCGAGTAATGTGAAGTATTTGCTTTTTTAAGCCTTTTTAAGCTTGTAAAGTCTCATAGAACACATGTTTAATGAGTGATATGTGATGAGTCATTGATTATTGTTTTCAAGTAACTTGCCCAACACTGCTCCCCAAAGTTAAAAACAGCCTTGATGAAATCTTCATGTTTTTTCAAAGGGGCTCGGAGTCTTTTGTTTAAAGTCTTTTGAGAGACAGATTTAACACAGAATGGTCAAAGTCAAAACAACAAACTCTGATTCTGATAATACGCTCCATCTGAGCTGCTTGTCGATTCGTGGAACAGCCCTGGAAACCCCCTTACGCCCACAACTTCTGATGTCGAATTAGATGGGTCTGTGTCCAAGCATTTCTAAACCTGAACATTCAAATCTCATGCCCTCTTCACATAACAATGAACCAGCTTTGTAAAGATAAAAAATGTAATCAGGGTTTGAATCTCTCTCCCTGACCCACTTTTTTGCAATATTTACAACTTTTTTTTGACTCTTTTCATGTGAAACAAAGGAGGATAGAGCTACAGATGTCTCTATGGAGAAGCTGTCTGAAAAAGTGCACCATCATTCCAAAATTTAAATGACAAGTCTCCTCTGTATGATGGCCATCTTCAAGTGGAGCTGTTCACAACAGCTATAAACTCTTTTGATTGCCAATACATTCAGACAAGATGTCGGATGAATTACTTCTTTTCAAGCATTACGCATCCTGTAATCTGATGTTTTGTCTTAGGTGGAACTCCAGAAGACTGGATCCTAGAATTCCCATGATGCAGCTCACTTATGTCTTTTCTCAGACCCTCCATGGTCTATTTAATGCCTCAAATCAAAGTAATATAACTAATTAAAACTGATTTTTATTAGTATTTTGACATATGTTTTAAACTGAACAATAAAAGCTGAAAAGTCCAGTAAATTTAAACCAGTCAGTGTAAAAGTCTCGGCAGTGCTCAACATTGATTAAGCATTACAGGCAAAGCAAATTCAAACAAGACCACCAATCAAAACCAGCACTCAGAATTTAAGGGTGTACAGCCCAATAAACGAAGTCTGTCTGTACACAGAGGAGTCTACACATAAATCATCACGATGGTGTTTTACTACAAGAGGCCGTTCCTGTAGAGCAACACAATAAATGTTATATTTTATATACAAGCTTTTTACTGAAGTAAAATAGGCAAATTTAACTTCTTTGTGATCAAAATTTTAATAAAACTGTGATTGAATTACACATATTTTATCAGTGGCTGTAAATGGTTGCATTTACATTTATACAACCCTGTTGCATCCAACTAGTTGCTCCCCACATTGATTCAGACTCACCGATGAGAACTTCCTAAACTGGCTTTGACATTTAAAACAAATGGAGAGTTCTATTAAAGTGTGTCTCACATTGGTTTAGTTAGTTAATGTAGTTAGCTGTTTCACCAGTGAGATTTTGCATTGCATGACGTTACATTAGATTAACGGTAGCTTGAACTCTGTGACTGTTGACTGAAACATCGTTAGAGGCGTTCTGTTGAAGGAAACAACAAAGACATGACAATAACAGACACATTTATCCCTGCGTTCATTTATCTGCCTTGATCTTTATTTAATAAGACAAGTAAAACTCGGCACGAGGCCTTCAAGTGGGATGAGCAAGAAGAAAAAAAAAACCCACAGACATCCACACACACATAGATGTGACAGGAGGAGATAAGGACAACAAATGTAGAGCAATGGCTGGAAAACATCAGACATTACAGCATGGTGGAACCACACAGCTTGAATGGCAGATTACAAGACGGCACATTATTCAAACACATCAAAACGGACGACGGCAAGCAGGAACACTGAAACATGGTGAGTTATGGGTGCAATTTTCTAAACCAGTGCCTTTAATAGAGATCCACTGAAACAATATTTTCCAGCATATCTGGCCTTTGCATCCCTCCCTCTCCCTTCATTTGCATTGACTCAGATAGAAAATAAACAACAACACTGCATGAAGGTGTTCCCATTAATTCATTAACCTTCTTAACCTAACAAACACTAATGGAGGAGCATTGTTGTTCATGCTGTAAAATGCAGAGGATAGAAAATGCATTGTGTCTCTGCATGCGCTGGATGAGGGAATCAGGCCGACTGAGGTGCAGCAGAGTGGCTCAGTGTTATCTGGCACTGTTCATCTTGTGCAGTGAAGGGATAATGTGCTGGCAAAGTGGTTCCAAATAGATTGAATCAGAACAAAGTCGCCTTATTTTCTTGTCCACTGACTCTGTGAAATTGAGCAGTCTCATTCGAAAATGACATACCTATCATTTAAAAAATGGAGTTCTACACCGAGCGTATGCTGTTTGATATTTAGGTCATTTGTTGCTTAAGACATTAACTGACATGAAGAATTTCTTTTACATGATTGTATATCAGTTTCTCTAAAAATGGAAGCATACCTGTTTTCTTTTATAAAATACCATCAATACTTTTAAAAGAAAAAAGTAAAAGGACATGAGAGGAAAGAGAAAGGAAGAAATGGAGAGGAAAGAATAAAATCAAAATGTAGGAAATGAAAGAAATGGAAAGTAAAAAGAAGAACGGGCAAAGGAAAGGATGAAAGCTAGTAGAGAAATGAAAGTCAAGGACAAGAAAGAAGAGGAGAGCACTGGAATGAAAACAAAAGGAAAAACATAGAGAGAGCAGGAAAAGAAAATGAGAAGAGAGGAGAGGACATGAGGGGAGAGAAAAAGACAGGAAAGGAAAGGACATGAGAATAAAGGAGAGGGAAGGAAAGAAAATAGATTAATAAAAGAAAGATGAGTATAAATGGTGAATCCAGAGAACGGAATAGTTTCACATGAAAAAAGACGCATGATGAGGAGGAGTAGACATGGAGGCTGCTGTTGCCGCGGCATCACTCCGTTCGGGGATACGAGATGTGATTTAATTCAGTGGATCTCCTCTGTGGAGCGCCGCTGAATGTACAGCCTAGAGGTCAAATGCATGCCGATTAATTCCTCGCCTTCTCCATTTCAATCTCTCCATCACTCTCTGCATCGATATGCTAAGAGATCGCAGAGGCGCATGACCTACACACTCACATGCTCCTCTCTGTCTTACACTCCTCTAACACTGTCTGAAACACACAGACCACAGTGTGCTCACTTTTTACACTGTCCCATGACTCTCTTTTCACTCACACTCTTGACATGCTGTTGCCTTCAGTCCCTCCCTACTTGTGATAAAGAGAGCTTGTTTTGACTTCAAAGTTCCAGGTTGACACATTTATCACACAACAATACGCGACTATGTGACAAAATGCACTCCTGTGGTGCAACAGTGGCACAGCAATTATGAGAAATACAATTTAATTATTAAATATGTATGATTACCATAACTTAACTTGTGTCAGTCATTCTCATTCTCATTAAAAGTGTAAAGTGAAAACAATAATATGTGAAGTAATCCTCCACCTTCCACTACTATTCATTGCATTATTTTAAAGATATTATACCACAAGTCATATACTAGAATAAAAATTTCAACTTTACTGTAATTATTTCTGAAAAACATCCAAACTTTGAAATTTCATGACTTTTAGCACTAGTCAGAACAATATAAGCTAGGAATATCACAATTTATGTATTAATTCTATTCCTACAGCTGTTGGTATCTATATTACACAATAGCTGGTAAATTGTTTCACTTATATTTACTATAATAAATAACTTAACCAGCAACCATCATGTTAGAAAACATGAGAGAAAAAAAATTGTTAGATCTGCATCAGAAATAGTGAGCAACATTGTCTTTCATACATTAAATATACCAAAATTATGTATTTTTTTTCTTACTTTGTTTGATGACTTCCTGTTTTCTCAAATAACACTACAATAACATTTGTAACCTGGAGCTGAAGTGTCCAGGTGAAACATGATGGGATGGTTTCTACTTTGCTGGCCCGATATATGCCAGAAATGCAGAGCTCCATTAAGATGAAACTGCTAAAATATCAAACGGTGTACAGTTACCCACAGTTACATGCGTTGGTGTCTGAGGGCTTTGCTTAACATAGCAAAGCTAGCATCAGTGCTAATGAGGGGGCTCGGCCAGGCCTCTCAATGGCTCTCCTCTCTAATATGAAGGCTAAATGAGCTCTCATCTCCTGACACAGCTAATGGCTACTGTAATGGTCATAGACCACTGTGTAGCTGGCAGGGTAGAAACAAAGATCACCCGTGCTTTATGTGTCAGCATCATTTGAAGGTGGCCCTGAGGCATTTTTTACAATTTGTATTAATGCACAAAAGACTTAAGGGGCCAGTATTGATATCAATATTTATAAGGTAACCATAGATCATAAACTGTATTTTTTTAATCTAAATGACAATATAAACTTTCTTAGCTCTTCAACACGGTTATGAGAAATTAACAGAACTCACTGCTCTCTGGTGAACAAGCTGCGTAATGGCTAAACTGTAGCTAAATGACCTCAAACATTATCTTTTGTAAAACTGCACTGGGGTGTCTTTTAACTTATCAGCCAGCATAAATGCAGATACAAGTATTTCTGTGATCTGGATGGTTGTATGACTCCTTCGGACTGAAAATTTAACACCACAATCTTGATTCTAAACAGCAAGCAGAAAATAGGATCACTGTTTTGCTTTAATACTCCCCTGCTGGCACTTTATTCCAGTTGTGAATTAACCCTGGATAGACTATAGATGAGATACAGAAGACGGCACATCAGAGAGCACTACAGATAAGAGAAAAATATGGGATGAACTGAAGATTTAGCCAATTGAGTAGTTTCAAGAAAATATCAAACTCTGATTATAATGTAGCAGCTTCAACTTTAAGGATTGCCTCCTTATTCCCTGAAGGAGAGATTTCAGTGGAACACATTCTGCTCTGAATGCTGCTTCACACACTTAACCTTCTATCTTCACCCTGCGGCTACAGTACAAAAAGATATCTGTGGAGAGCTAATAAATTCACTGCCAATACAATGGGAACGCTGTGTTACAGAAAGATACATGAAGGGAAGAAGAGAGAGACAAAGACGCAGGGGAAGGAGTTGGTAGAAGTAACCATAGACTTAAAATCATTACTGAGATGGAGCTTCTGACTTCTGTGAGGAGTCTGAGTGCTGCTGCTGCTGCTGCTGCATGAGACTGTAGGAACTCAAGTGGAAAAAACACACCTCACACATTCACACACACGCTGATTAACCCCCACATCACCCTGGCATGTGACTGCATGGTGAAGAAACGCCAGATCTTGTGTGTTTGTGCACTGTGAATGGTCGTTTTTGAGCTGAGAAATCTCTCACAATATTATCTCCCTTTACCTGAGGAGGAGTGGATCCTAACTGAATGACAGATTACAGTTAGCCTGCCCTTTTGTCCTCACCACACGAGACATGCAACGCCTTCAGTGTGCGTATGGCTGGCCGCCTGAACGCATCTGTGTGTGTGTGTGTGTGTGTGTGTGCATTTGATGAAGGTATCTGACCTCTGTGATAATAGCATGCAGACTTTTGACAGGCAGAATTAGCATACATAGTGGCTTGGATTTATTTCCAGGAGAGGTTGCAGGTAAACGTTTTCACAGGACTGACAGCACGTTTGGGACTAAAAAAGAGGATTATGTGTACACTTTTATATGCAACTTCAAATTTTATTTGTAAAGATGTCCTTTAGTTAAGTGCAGGGATGACCAAAGAAGTGATCAACAAAGGAGATTTTTTTTTCCTCAGCAGTCAGGTTTTAACACCTGGGTCGTCCCTTTGATAATACTGTACTGCAAAGAAGGCAATGGATGCTCACATTTCTTGCAAAAGCAAGCTTTTGAGAATAAACAAAAGTTTCTGTAGTGTTGCGGTTTTGCAGTTTTTGGCTGCCATTGGTAGTGGAAGCTACAGTGGCCAAACAGACAAAGACAAAAGTAACTGAACGGAAACACTAACTTCTTGATTGAATTAGCCTCTGATGGACTCCAGCAAAGAAATACTAAAAAAAAAGTACAAATTTAAATGTATAAATGACTTGTAGTTAACTTTATGAAATGTAAATATGTCAATTATCTAACACTTTACAAAGCAGCTAAAATCTGAAAATGAACCTTTTAGTTCCCATATTGTGAATAATCTATTCCGAAGATTGACAGAATAACTAATTGAAGGTAAATGCAGAGGATTTCACCCAAAATTAATTTATTAGCAACTTTTTAAACATTTATGAATACATTTCCAACTTTTATAGAATACTTAGAACTAAAAAGAGAGCAAAAAAAACACCACTTATCTTCCTCAAGCCATTAACCTTTTTGTCAAAAACGTCTGGTTGTGTAAAGCATCAGTAATTAACTTACTAACTGATAATATTTGAGAGGTTGCCGCTTTGCTGAGACCAACTGTTAAGTTATTCTGTCTGCATATTCAAACTCATTCTATGCATTTACACAGTCAAAAGATTGATAATACACAGAACTTTTTTCAGCCATCCAGCCTTCATCACTTTGTACAGTCAGATGATCGAGGGAGCTCATAAAATGATATGTTATTGAGTATAGACATGTTTATTTAGTTAATCAATCAAGCCATTTGTTACAACTTATTAAGATTTTATAAATGGTGGTGGTGGCTAATTAGAAAGTGGTAGATTAAATTAAAGACTAATATTAATGTTTAGTTATCTGCAAATCAAGACAAAAAAGAGCTGCGAATATGTTAAACTTGGAAACTTAATTTTGAAAACTTTGGACTTTTTTGATGAATAAATGACTTAGAAAATAGGATATTGATGAATTATCCATTTATTGACTAGTCAGTTATTCATAAAGCATCTCCATGCAGAAATCTCCATATTAAAATGCTGTGACATTATTTTCTCAGATGTTAAGGTCAGCTGCAGCATGGACACCTGGGTGCTTCAGCTGGATCAATTCTTTCTATGGTCTCAAAGACAGACCTCCTACCTGCAAATCCTCTCGTATTATTTAACCATAGCTGTCTGTTCCCATGTGTTGGAACACATGGCGATATCTGCATTATGTGCAGGAATGTTTCTGATCTGCAGATCTCAATCATTCGTCACTTCACACTTGGGCACCATACTATATCTAATAACTGCTTTGACACTTGTGCGATTTGCAGTGAGCGGCGTCGAGTCATTAGGGAGTACTTTAAGCGCACTCAGCATCAGTGATTAAGTGCACTTAGAACATAAAGGCTCCGTTCAGGAGGTGATGAGAGGGCGTGTGATGTTGGCACTCGCCTGACGCATTGATAACACGCAATACAGCTCGCTGATGTCTATGTGTGCCTGGTGGACACGTGTGTTTACACTTATTCTCAGGCAATGTGAGAAGCAACATGGGCGTTCAGGGACACACACATACACACACAAGCCAGTGTGTGGTGTCACTGTTTAGGCCGAGGACATTTGTACAAGAAAGAATGCACATGAGAGAGAGGGAACGAAGTAGCCTGAATGTTTTATGTGTATCTGAAAGGTGTAATTGAGTGTGAGAGAAAGACACACAGAAGCGCATAGTTCACACACACACACACACACACACACACATACACTCACAAATGCACCATTATCTGCACATACAGTCGCACTGCAGCAGTGCACACAGGGAGATACTGTGGGAGATGTATTCACAGTAACTGGGGAGTGATACGCCTCCCCTGGAAGAGAGACGGAGCCAGTGGGAGAAAGAGATAAGAGGAAGATAAAGATGAGAGAGATGGAAGTCGGTGGTAGACATGAGGACAAGGAGGAGGAATGCCAGTAGCTCACACATTGCAGGAATCCCGTCCAGCTGTTACTGCTGGCAGACAAGAGTGGGAGAGCAGATAGGATGGCAGAAGGCAAAAGACTTATGTGTATATCACTTCTTTTTCTTTATTGGCATGGGAAAATAAGTTTGCTTAACTTGAAAAATGAAACAAAACTGATTATGTGTAAAAGTGATGAGAATCTGGTGTGGACAGCAGTCTCTGTCTCTGGTCAGTGTGAGAACTTATAGCCTGGACAAAAACACAGGTGTACCATCTGTGACATTACCTGTAGGTTACTAAAGGGAATTTAAAAATGTGGGTTGGGTTTATGGCTCACCCCTGTCATTGCAAGTCACATATATAGAGTTTTCAGATAAAAAACATGGTGGGATTTCTATTTTAAAGCATTGTTAGTACTACCATTCATACATCCATACTGTTAGTGCTAACATCCATACAACACTGTTTTTCATTTTATTGTTCAACTTTTGGAGGTTTAAATTAGGAATCTTAATACTACAGTAAGAACGAAATGGCAGAAACAGTGAACTAGCAAATTAAAAATGACTTCAGGCACAGCCCACAATGTAGGCAACTGAGAGGACGTTATCTCAAGGTTATCACACCATAAGATGTGATGCCAAGTGCGATGATAACATGCAATACATAGGCTGTCAGTATCATCCAGCATAACCCATAGGAGTGGCTGTCACCTGATTTACTGCTTCAGTGTGCTGAAGC